>VHIU01000410.1:0-92425 GCA_010577795.1 Isatis tinctoria
GATACGTCCTGTGTGCTCGAATCAATGGACATTGGTCGTTGATATGTTCTAGTTGGTCTTCTCCAAGAGTCTTGGTCAGCTTCTGTGCGTGTTCTCCATGCTTCTTGGTTGATGTTGACTTGAGGTCTACATCAAACCTCATAGGACATTTTTTGGACCCCAAATATGCTATCTAAGCTTTTATAAGGCACACAATAAAGTGCTCTTTCGAACACAAACTTGTATCACATGCTTGCGTACTATCTTTATAAGAAGTTTTGCGAAAATAGTTTTGTTTAGAAACCTCATAGGACATTTTTTGGACCCCAAATATGCTATCTAAGCTTTTATAAGGTGTTAACCTATTAACAATGATCAGACAGTATTCCGTGAATGATCAGATCAATAGGTGTATTCAAACGCCTATGATATCTTCTAGAAGGTCTTCAGGTCCAAGAACAAAGTGAAGAAACAAAGAATCGGTTGTCTCCCACTCTTGGTCGCTTCCCTCATTTCCTGGGCGGCGGTTCCCCATCATCTTCCTGGGCGGCGGTTCCCATTAGTTTATTTAGCTGATTTCAAATTGAAACCCTTACTTGTTCATCTATTTATATCGTGATTGAATGTATCATAAACACATTAAGGAAAACATCAATCCCATTTCTCTCTTATCCGATTTTACAATGTTCATCACTTAACTCTCTTTTCTTCTATTCTTTCCTTCGAATACTTCTCTCAAATACTTAAACACACTTCCGCAAACAATTCCAGAATGGTATCAGAGCCAGGTTCTATCCTGTGCTAAATAATCTCCTCATACTTCTCATTATACTTGTTCAAACCCTATTTCGTTCAGTTCGCTACTCTTTACCCAACGGTCCATAACAAAACGCTTCTTTCCCTTAGTGTTCTTCCGTTTGTTTCTGCTTCTAGAGTGTGTCTAGGCTTGTTGTTCGTAAACTCAAGGCTCAAACCCTTGAGAACGCTCTCAACAAGTGTTTTGGAAACCACTTAACCCTCGGTCCTTACTATTGTCCAACGGTCCAAAGAAGCTTCATCCATGGAAGAAACAAAACCAACAAAGAAGGCGCCACTTCATGTTACTCTGAAAGGAGTGAACTACTTGTTGTGGGCTAGAACCACAAGAACAGCCTTGTGCAGCCGTCGTCTTTGGAGTCACATAACCAATGGAGTCTCCAAAGAAGAGCTCACAAGAGAAGGAGAGGTTGTTCCCTTTGAAGAAAGCGACTGGTTCCAAGAGGACCAAACTGTCTTGTCTTTGCTTCAAGGATCTCTCAGCCCTGAAACCCTGGAGGCATACTCATACTGTGAAACCGCCAAGGAGTTATGGGAAACACTTGAAAAAGTGTATGGAAACATCTCCAATCTCAGCCGAGTCTTTGAAGTTAAGAAAGCTATCAATGACTTGCACCAAGAAGACATGGAGTTTACCAAACACTTTGGGAGGTTCAGATCTCTGTGGGCTGAGCTTGAAATGCTCAGACCTAGCACACTGGATCCATCAATCCTCAACGAAAGGCGAGAACAAGACAAAGTCTTTGCCTTGTTACTCACACTGAATCCAACCTACAATGACCTCATCAAGCATCTTCTCAGAGCGGACAAGCTCCCAAGCTTGGAGGAAGTCTGTTCCAAGATCCAAAAGGAGCAGGGGTCAGTGGGATTATTGGAGGCAAAGGCGAGTTAGTGACAGCTAACAAAGGAGAGCTAGTCACAGCCAACAAAAGCGAATCACTCACGGCTAACAAAGGAGCCTACAGATCTGAAGACAAGAAGAACTTGTTCTGTGAGCACTGCAAAAAGAAGGGCCATACAAAGGAGAAATGCTGGATCATTCACCCACATCTCAAACCAAGCAAGTGGAAGGAATCAAAGGCGAATTACGCTTTTGATGGTACCAATGATCAAGCGGCTAGCAGTTCATCCACAAGACCAACATATGGAGAAGGAGCAGCTGTAGCAGCCTCTTCTCAATATGTAACCAAAGGCGACCTGGAGTCACTCATCAAAGCACTCTTGAAAGAATCTGGTAACACACTTGGTACTTCGTTTTATGTGGTGAAGAGCCTTGAAAACTCTCTTGGTAGATCCTTACATGCGGTTAAAAACAAACCTTTGATAGTTGATTCAGGAGCCTCACATCATATGATTAGTGATATAAACTTAATTAGCAATGTGCAACCTGCTGTAGGAAATGTAGAAATTGCTAATGGTGAAAGGGTTCCAGTTAAAGGAGTAGGAGACTTGAAATTATTTGATAAAAAATCCAAAGCCTTCTATATGCCTACTTTCACCTCTAACTTGTTATCTATAAAAAGGGCTACTACTGATTTGAATTGTCTTGCTGTTTTTAGTCCTAATGATTCTGGTTTCAGGATATTGAAACAAACAAAGTGCTGGGGACAGGAACCACTAAGGATGATCTTTATGTGCTTGAAGACACTAAGCTCTCATCCAATCTATCCAATTTATCTACTACTCCTACTGCTGTCGTTGCTTGTGCGAATAATGTCTTATGGCATGCTAGATTAGGACATCCTCATTCTCGTGCCTTAAGCCTAATGCTGCCTTCGATTTCCTTTAAGTCTGATGAATGTGAAGCTTGTATTCTAGGAAAACATTGTAGAAATGTGTTTCCCAAGTCTTCTACTATTTATAAGAACTGTTTTGATTTAGTGCATTCTGATGTTTGGACAAGTCCTTGCGAGTCTAGAGATCAAAACAAGTATTTTGTTACATTCATTGATGAGAAATCTAAGTATACATGGCTTACTCTCCTTCCATCTAAAGATAGGGTGTTTGAAGCATTTAGAAACTTTCAAAACCATATTACTAATCACTTTAATGCCAAGATCAAAATTTTTAGATCAGATAATGGAGGAGAGTACACTGGACATGCATTCAAAGAACATTTGGCCAAACATGGAATTATTCATCAAACAAGCTGCCCATAACACCTCAGCAAAATGGAGTAGCTGAAAGAAAGAATCGCCATCTCATGGAAGTAGCAAGATCTATGATGTTCCATCACAATGTGCCCAAAAGATTCTGGGGAGATGCAGTTCTCTCAGCTTGCTACTTGATCAACCGGATACCCACACGAATCCTGAACGATTCATCGCCATATGAGGTACTTAACTCAACTAAACCTTCCATTGAACACTTACGTGTCTTTGGTTGTGTCTGCTTGTGTTTGTTCCAGGTGATCAACGTAACAAGCTAGAACCCAAGAGTACCAAAGCAATGTTTATTGGCTACTCTGCAACACAAAAGGGATACAAATGCTATCTTCCTCAGACCAGAAGAGTATAGTATCCAGAGATGTCAAGTTCATGGAGAATGAAGGCTTCTACAAGGATCGGAATTGGGACAATCTTCAGAATCTCTCCCATCCCACATCAGATAGAGCTACTAACCTCCGGACTCTCTAGACCGTCTCGGTGTGATTCTTCCAGGTCCGGGACCTACAGCTCCTAAAGTGTCCCAGGATACTCCACCAGGCTCTAGAGAAGCTTCCCCGGTTGATCCTGAAGGGGGAATGGTGAAAGTAGTGAGGAACCGGTTAGAGAATCAGTTCAAGAAGAACCAGTTAGAGAATCAGTTCAAGAGAATCAGTTCTGGTTCAAGACTCCAATAAGGTTCATGATCAAGGCGAAGCGTCTCCAACTGAAGAGGAACCTGATCAGCCAGTTGTTCTAAGGAGGAGCACACGTGTGAGGAAAGATCCATCTAACTGGATTAATACAAGGGTATACTACAACAACAATGCGGTTGCTCATCCAAATCAAATCACATGCTCGTTTGCTTACTTTCCAAGGGAACATCAAGCCTTTATGGGTGCCCTGATACAAGGAGAAGTGCCAACGACCTATGAGGAAGCAATAGAACTCAAGGTTTGGCGTGATGCGGTTGGAGATGAAGTGTGAGCCATGGAACGCAATCACACTTGGGATGAAGCACGCTTCCAAAAGGAAAGAAACCAGTCAGCTCAAGATGGGTATTTACCATCAAATACAAAAGCGATGGTGAAATAGAAAGGCACAAGGCGAGATTGGTGGCTAGAGGATTCACTCAGACATTTGGTGAAGATTATAGAGACACGTTTGCCCCGGTTGCTAAGCTGCACACAGTAAGGGTGGTTCTCTCATTGGCAACAAACTTGGATGGGATTTATGGCAGATGGATGTCAAGAATGCATTTCTACAAGGAGAGTTGGAGGAAGAAATCTACATGACACCTCCACCAGGCCTTGAAAGAAGTGTTAGCCCAGGCAAAGTCTTGAGGTTGAGGAAGGCAATCTACGGTCTGAAACAATCACCTAGAGCTTGGTACCAAAAGCTGAGTAGAGTGCTACTAGATAGAGGCTTCTCAAGATCAGAAGCGGATCACACGTTATTCACTATGACCAGCCAAGAAGGTATAGTTGTCATTCTCATTTATGTAGATGATATAATCATCTCTGGGAATGACAAGGTAAGCATTTCTAACACCAAAGCCTATTTAAAGTCTGTGTTTGATATAAAGGACTTAGGTGAACTGAAGTACTTTCTAGGTATTGAAGTTTGTAGATCTAAGGAGGGTCTGTTTCTATCACAACGAAAGTATGCACTTGATCTTTTGAATGAAGCAGGTGATTTAGGTACAAGACCGGCAAAGACCCCATTAGAAGACGACTACAAGGCAGATCGTAAGGGGGAGCCTGAAGATGAGCTATACAGCGATGCAGTCCAATACAGAAGGATGGTTGGTAAGCTTATATATCTCACTATAACTAGACCTGATTGTGTTTCTCTGTGAATCAGGTGAGCCAACATATGCAAAAACCCAAGATCCATCATTGGAACATGGTGAACCGCATTCTAAGATACCTAAGAGGAACAATGGACCATGGAATCTGGATGGGATGCAATGGAAGCTCTGAGATAGTAGGCTACTGTGATGCTGATTGGGCTGGTGACCGCGATGATAGAAGATCAACCACTGGGTACTGCACATTCATAGGCGGCAATTTAGTTACCTGGAAAAGCAAGAAGCAAAGGGTGGTATCATGTTCAAGTGCTGAAGCTGAATACAGAGCAATGAGGAGGCTGACGACTGAGCTCATGTGGTTGAAGAATCTGCTCAAAGACTTTGGAATTGATCAGCGCACACCAATCACAATGCATTGTGATAATCAAGCAGCAATGCACATCGCCTCCAACTCAGTATTTCATGAGAGAACTAAGCATATTGAAGTTGATTGCCACAAAGTGAGAGAGCAAGTCCAGCTAGGAGTTATTCTTCCATGTTACACAAGGAGTTCTGACCAGCTAGCTGATATATTCACCAAATCGGCGACACAGAAGGTCAGTGAGTTCATCCATTCAAAACTTGGACTCACTGACATTACATTGACTTGATCTTCCCTAAACCGTAAAGATCATACTCTTTTCCCTTGGTGAAGTTTTATCCCATGTGGTTTTCTTTATTGAGGTTTTTTTAATGAGGTGGTCTCTTGCGGTTCCAAGCTTTAATCATTCACCAAGATTAAAGCAAAGGAGGGGAGTGTTAAACCTATTAACAATGATCAGACAGTATTCGTGAATGATCAGATCAATAGGTGTATTCAAACGCCTATGATATCTTCTAGAAGGTCTTCAGGTCCAAGAACAAAGTGAAGAAACAAAGAATCGGTTGTCTCCACTCTTGGTCGCTTCCCTCATTTCCTGGGCTGCGGTTCCCCATCCTCATTTCCTGGGCGGCGGTTCCCATTAGTTATTTAGCTGATTTCAAATTTGAAACCCTTACTTGTTCATCTATTTATATCGTGATTGAATGTATCATAAACATAAGGAAAACATCAATCCCATTCTCTCTTATCCGATTTTACAATGTTCATCACTTAACTCTTTTCTTCTATTCTTTCCTTCGAATACTTCTCTCAAATACTTAAACACACTTCCGCAAACAATTCCAGAATAAGGTACACATTAAAGTGCTCTTTTGGAACACAAACTTGTATCCCATGCTTCGCGTTCATATTTATAAGAAGTTTTGCGAAAATAGTTTTGTTTAGAAACATCATAGGACATTTTTTGGACCCCAAATATGCTATCTAAGCTTTTATAAGGTACACATTAAAGTGCTCTTTTGGAACACAAACTTGTATCCCATGCTTCGCGTTCAATCTTTATAAGAAGTTTTGTTAAAATAGTTATGTTTTGAAACCTCATAGGACATTTTTTGGACCCCAAATATGCTATCTAAGCTTTTATAAGGTACACATTAAAGTGCTCTTTTGGAACACAAACTTGTATCCTATGCTTCGCGTTCTATCTTTATAAGAAGTTTTTCGAATATAGTTTTATTTAGAAACCTCATAGGACATTTTTTGGACCCCAAATATGCTATCTAAGCTTTTATAAGGTACACAATAAAGTTCTCCTTTCGAACACAAACTTGTATCACATGCTTCGCGTTCTATCTATATAAGAAGTTTTGCTAAAATAGTTATATTGTGAAACCTCATATGACATTTTTTGGACCCCAAATATGCTATCTAAGCTTTTATAAGGTACACATTAAAGTGCTCTTTTGGAACACAAACTTGTATCCCATGCTTCGCGTTCTATCTTTATAAGAAGTTTTTCGAATATAGTTTTGTTTATAAACCTCATAGGACATTTTTTGGACCCCAAATATGCTATCTAAGCTTTTATAAGGTACACAATAAAGTGCTCCTTTCGAACACAAACTTGTATCACATGCTTCGTGTTCTATCTATATAAGAAGTTTTGCGAAAATAGTTATGTTGTGAAACCTCATATGACATTTTTTGGACACCAAATACGCTATCTAAGATTTTATAAGGTACACATTAAAGTGCTCTTTTGGAACACAAACTTATATCCCATGCTTCGCGTTCTATCTTTATAAGAAGTTTTTCGAAAATAGTTTTGTTTAGAAACCTCATAGGACATTTTTTGGACCCCAAATATGCTATCTAAGCTTTTATAAGGTACACAATAAAGTGCTCTTTTGGAACACAAACTTGTATCCCATGCTTCGCGTTCTATCTTTATAAGAAGTTTTGCGAAATAGTTTTGTTTAGAAACCTCGTAGGACACTCTTTGGACTCCAAATATGCTATCTAAGCTTTTAAAAGGAACACATTAAAGTGCTCTTTTGGAACACAAACTTGTATCCCATGCTTCGCGTTCTATCTTTATAAGAAGTTTTGCGAAAATAGTTATGTTTTGAAACCTCATAGGACATTTTTTGGACCCCAAATATGCTATCTAAGCTTTTATAAGGTACACATTAAAGTGCTCTTTTGGAACACAAACTTGTATCCCATGCTTCGCGTTCTATCTATATAAGAAGTTTTGCGAAAATAGTTATGTTGTGAAACCTCATATGACATTTTTTGGACCCCAAATATGCTATCTAAGCTTTTATAAGGTACACATTAAAGTGCTCTTTTGGAACACAAACTTGTATCCCATGCTTCGCGTTCTATCTTTATAAGAAGTTTTTTTGAAAATAGTTTTGTTTAGAAACCTCATAGGACATTTTTTGGACCCCAAATATGCTATCTAAGCTTTTATAAGGTACACAATAAAGTGCTCTTTTGGAACACAAACTTGTATCCCATGCTTCGCGTTCTATCTTTATAAGAAGTTTTTCGAAAATAGTTTTGTTTAGAAACCTCATAGGACATTTTTTGGACCCCAAATATGCTATCTAAGCTTTTATAAGGCACACAATAAAGTGCTCTTTTCGAACACAAACTTGTATCACATGCTTCGCGTACTATCTTTATAAGAAGTTTTGCGAAAATAGTTTTGTTTAGAAACCTCATAGGACATTTTTTGGACCCCAAATATGCTATCTAAGCTTTTATAAGGTACACATTAAAGTGCTCTTTTGGAACACAAACTTGTATCCCATGCTTCGCGTTCTATCTTTATAAGAAGTTTTGCGAAAATAGTTTTGTTTAGAAACATCATAGGACATTTTTTGGACCCCAAATATGCTATCTAAGCTTTTATAAGGTACACATTAAAGTGCTCTTTTGGAACACAAACTTGTATCCCATGCTTCGCGTTCAATCTTTATAAGAAGTTTTGTTAAAATAGTTATGTTTTGAAACCTCATAGGACATTTTTTGGACCCCAAATATGCTATCTAAGCTTTTATAAGGTACACATTAAAGTGTTCTTTTGGAACACAAACTTGTATCCCATGCTTCGCGTTCTATCTTTATAAGAAGTTTTTCGAATATAGTTTTATTTAGAAACCTCATAGGACATTTTTTGGACCCCAAATATGCTATCTAAGCTTTTATAAGGTACACAATAAAGTTCTCCTTTCGAACACAAACTTGTATCACATGCTTCGCGTTCTATCTATATAAGAAGTTTTGCTAATATAGTTATATTGTGAAACCTCATATGACATTTTTTGGACCCCAAATATGCTATCTAAGCTTTTATAAGGTACACATTAAAGTGCTCTTTTGGAACACAAACTTGTATCCCATGCTTCGCGTTCTATCTTTATAAGAAGTTTTTCGAATATAGTTTTGTTTATAAACCTCATAGGACATTTTTTGGACCCCAAATATGCTATCTAAGCTTTTATAAGGTACACAATAAAGTGCTCCTTTCGAACACAAACTTGTATCACATGCTTCGTGTTCTATCTATATAAGAAGTTTTGCGAAAATAGTTATGTTGTGAAACCTCATATGACATTTTTTGGACCCCAAATACGCTATCTAAGCTTTTATAAGGTACACATTAAAGTGCTCTTTTGGAACACAAACTTGTATCCCATGCTTCGCGTTCTATCTTTATAAGAAGTTTTTCGAAAATAGTTTTGTTTAGAAACCTCATAGGACATTTTTTGGACCCCAAATATGCTATCTAAGCTTTTATAAGGTACACAATAAAGTGCTCTATTGGAACACAAACTTGTATCCCATGCTTCGCGTTCTATCTTTATAAGAAGTTTTGCGAAATAGTTTTGTTTAGAAACCTCGTAGGACACTCTTTGGACTCCAAATATGCTATCTAAGCTTTTAAAAGGAACACATTAAAGTGCTCTTTTGGAACACAAACTTGTATCCCATGCTTCGCGTTCTATCTTTATAAGAAGTTTTGCGAAAATAGTTATGTTTTGAAACCTCATGGGACATTTTTTGGACCCCAAATATGCTATCCAAGCTTTTATAAGGTACACATTAAAGTGCTCTTTTGGAACACAAACTTGTATCCCATGCTTTGCGTTCTATCTATATAAGAAGTTTTGCGAAAATAGTTATGTTGTGAAACCTCATATGACATTTTTTGGACCCCAAATACGCTATCTAAGCTTTTATAAGGTACACATTAAAGTGCTCTTTTGGAACACAAACTTGTATCCCATGCTTCGCGTTCTATCTTTATAAGAAGTTTTTTTGAAAATAGTTTTGTTTAGAAACCTCATAGGACATTTTTTGGACCCCAAATATGCTATCTAAGCTTTTATAAGGTACACAATAAAGTGCTCTTTTGGAACACAAACTTGTATCCCATGCTTCGCGTTCTATCTTTATAAGAAGTTTTTCGAAAATAGTTTTGTTTAGAAAGGACATTTTTTGGACCCCAAATATGCTATCTAAGCTTTTATAAGGCACACAATAAAGTGCTCTTTTCGAACACAAACTTGTATCACATGCTTCGCGTACTATCTTTATAAGAAGTTTTGCGAAAATAGTTTTGTTTAGAAACCTCATAGGACATTTTTTGGACCCCAAATATGCTATCTAAGCTTTTATAAGGTACACATTAAAGTGCTCTTTTGGAACACAAACTTGTAGCCCATGATTCGCGTTCTATCTTTATAAGAGTTTTGCGAAAATAGTTTTGTTTAGAAACATCATAGGACATTTTTTGGACCCCAAATGCTATCTAAGCTTTTATAAGGTACACATTAAAGTGCTCTTTTGGAACACAAACTTGTATCCCATGCTTCGCGTTCAATCTTTATAAGAAGTTTTGTTAAAATAGTTATGTTTTGAAACCTCATAGGACATTTTTTGGACCCCAAATATGCTATCTAAGCTTTTATAAGGTACACATTAAAGTGCTCTTTTGGAACACAAACTTGTATCCCATGCTTCGCGTTCTATCTTTATAAGAAGTTTTTCGAATATAGTTTTGTTTAGAAACCTCATAGGACATTTTTTGGACCCCAAATATGCTATCTAAGCTTTTATAAGGTACACAATAAAGTGCTCTTTTGGAACACAAACTTGTATCCCATGCTTCGCGTTCTATCTTTATAAGAAGTTTTTCGAAAATAGTTTTGTTTAGAAAAGTCATTGGACATTTTTTGGACCCCAAATATGCTATCTAAGCTTTTATAAGGCACACAATAAAGTGCTCTTTTCGAACACAAACTTGTATCACATGCTTCGCGTTCTATCTTTATAAGAAGTTTTGCGAAAATAGTTTTGTTTAGAAACCTCATAGGACATTTTTTGGACCCCAAATATGCTATCTAAGCTTTTATAAGGTACACATTAAAGTGCTCTTTTGGAACACAAACTTGTATCCCATGCTTCGCGTTCTATCTTATAAGAAGTTTTGCGAAATAGTTTTGTTTAGAAACATCATAGGACATTTTTTGGACCCCAAATATGCTATCTAAGCTTTTATAAGGTACACATTAAAGTGCTCTTTTGGAACACAAACTTGTATCCCATGCTTCGCGTTCTATCTTTATAAGAAGTTTTGCGAAAATAGTTATGTTTTGAAACCTCATAGGACATTTTTTGGACCCCAAATATGCTATCTAAGCTTTTATAAGGTACACATTAAAGTGCTCTTTTGGAACACAAACTTGTATCCCATGCTTCGCGTTCTATCTATATAAGAAGTTTTGCGAAAATAGTTTTGTTTAGAAACCTCATAGGACATTTTTTGGACCCCAAATATGCTATCTAAGCTTTTATAAGGTACACAATAAAGTTCTCCTTTCGAACACAAACTTGTATCACATGCTTCGCATTCTATCTATATAAGAAGTTTTGCGAAAATAGTTATATTGTGAAACCTCATATGACATTTTTTGGACCCCAAATATGCTATCTAAGCTTTTATAAGGTACACATTAAAGTGCTCTTTTGGAACACAAACTTGTATCCCATGCTTCGCGTTCTATCTTTATAAGAAGTTTTTCGAAAATAGTTTTGTTTAGAAACCTCATAGGACATTTTTTGGACCCCAAATATGCTATCTAAGCTTTTATAAGGTACACAATAAAGTGCTCTTTTGGAACACAAACTTGTATCCCATGCTTCGCGTTCTATCTTTATAAGAAGTTTTTCGAATATAGTTTTGTTTATAAACCTCATAGGACAATTTTTGGACCCCAAATATGCTATCTAAGCTTTTATAAGGTACACAATAAAGTGCTCCTTTCGAACACAAACTTGTATCACATGCTTCGTGTTCTATCTATATAAGAAGTTTTGGGAAAATAGTTATGTTGTGAAACCTCATATGACATTTTTTGGACCCCAAATACGCTATCTAAGCTTTTATAAGGTACACATTAAAGTGCTCTTTTGGAACACAAACTTGTATCCCATGCTTCGCGTTCTATCTTTATAAGAAGTTTTTCGAAAATAGTTTTGTTTAGAAACCTCATAGGACATTTTTTGGACCCCAAATATGCTATCTAAGCTTTTATAAGGTACACAATAAAGTGCTCTTTTGGAACACAAACTTGTATCCCATGCTTCGCGTTCTATCTTTATAAGAAGTTTTGCGAAAATAGTTTTGTTTAGAAACCTCGTAGGAGACTCTTTGGACTCCAAATATGTTATCTAAGCTTTTAAAAGGAACACATTAAAGTGCTCTTTTGGAACACAAACTTGTATCCCATGCTTCGCGTTCTATCTTTATAAGAAGTTTTGCGAAAATAGTTATGTTTTGAAACCTCATGGGACATTTTTTGGACCCCAAATATGCTATCCAAGCTTTTATAAGGTACACATTAAAGTGCTCTTTTGGAACACAAACTTGTATCCCATGCTTCGCGTTCTATCTTTATAAGAACTTTTGCGAAAATAGTTTTGTTTAGAAACCTCATTGGACATTTTTTGGACCCCAAATATGCTATCTAAGCTTTTATAAGGTACACATTAAAGTGCTCTTTTGGAACACAAACTTGTATCCCATGCTTCGCGTTCAATCTTTATAAGAAGTTTTGTTAAAATTGTTATGTTTTGAAACCTCATAGGACATTTTTTGGACCCCAAATATGCTATCTAAGCATTTATAAGGTACACATTAAAGTGCTCTTTTGGAACACAAACTTGTATCCCATGCTTCGCGTTCTATCTTTATAATAAGTTTTTCGAAAATAGTTTTGTTTAGAAACCTCATAGGACATTTTTTGGACCCCAAATATGCTATCTAAGCTTTTATAAGGCACACAATAAAGTGCTCATTTCGAACACAAACTTGTATGACATGCTTCGCGTTCTATCTTTATAAGAAGTTTTGCGAAAATAGTTTTGTTTAGAAACCTCATAGGACATTTTTTGGACTCCAAATATGCTTTCTAAGCTTTTATTAGGTACATTAAAGTGCTCTTTTGGAATACAAACTTGTATCCCATGCTTCGCGTTCTATCTTTATAAGAAGTTTTGTGAAAATAGTTATGTTTTGAAACCTCATATGATGTAAGCACGAGGGTGGATATGGGGCAAGAAGGCTGGTTGTTCAACGCTCTCCTTCAAGCTAGATGATGGTCGAATGATGCGAGTGATATGGGATCAAGCCAACTGGTTGTTCAACTCTCTTTGGCAGGATCGGTTGATGGAATGGATTGAGGACGCCACAAAGCCTTATGGATCTAAGCTTTGATAAGTCAAGATTGCTCAAGGTCGATATTACACACGAACTCAAGACTTCAAAAGGGTTTTCATAGATGAAAAGCTCCGGTTTCTTTATTGATATCAGTTGTAAAGATACACGGCTGCTCTAGAGGCCTTATAAACAACCGATGCAGCTTTGCCCTACTTGGGGACTTGAAGCAAATACAAGAAATTACAAGTACTGAAAAGAAAACTACTCATTCGAATTACAAAGCTAAGTAAACCGTAAATAACTAGCTAACTAATTGAACCTGATTCAAACATGAACACACGGTAGTATCATAATGTATTGAATTGATTTAGACCATACCTTATACGGTTTATTGGACCGTGTGTGAAGTGCAGCGTTTCATTAAGCTGCTTGGATGCTGAATATGGCAAGTTCCTTCCCTTGGCGAGTTGATAACATAGGCCATGCTTCTCGTGATTAAAGTAATTAACAAAGCGGAAGTAACTGAGTGTTTTGTGTAAGAAGTGTGATGAAGAGTAAGTTTGTGATTAAGAACAAGAATGAAACACGAATTGAGAGAAGGAGTTTATGAGCAAGGATGAGTATATTTCCTTGTGTATTTGTTGCTTACAACCGAAATGAGCTTAAATAGACAAGGTAAGTAGAAACAAGTGGTAGACACAATTTTGAATTAGAAATGATTCAAAGGGACAAACTAAAGAACTTTAACCCCACCTTTGTCTCGCCCTCCTTGGTTTAAACTGCTCTTGGCGCTCAAAGACTTTGTGTAGACCTTCTAGAAGTCAACTTAGGTGTTTGGATACACACATTGACTTGATCACACACTGAATACCGATTTATCCATTTGTACTTGAATAATTCTTTCTTCTTTTGATATTCTTCAATATTCAATATATTCAATACTCCCCTTCAAGCTTAAACCGAGGATGGGTTAAGCTTGGGACTATGTAGATTCACCTCGTTAAAAACCTCCATGTAGCAAAACCTCGTGGGACAAAAAACTCCATGTAGGAAAAGAGTGTGAACCTCATTGTCTAGGGTCTTCAGGACGTGCTTGTGTGAGATCCATGAGTCCAAGCTTCTCATGGATGAACTCACATATCTTCAATGTAGCCGCCTTAGTAAAGATTCAGCTAGCTGTTCTGAACTCCGTGTATAGCAAGGCAAGATAACTCCTAATTGCATCTGCTCTCTCACCTTGTGACAATCCACTTCAATGTGCTTGGTTCTTTCATGAAATACTGAGTTTGAAGCAATGTGGATAGCAGCCTGATTATCACAATGCATTGTGATTGGAAGTGGTGTCTTGATTCCCAAGTCTTCCAATAACATCTTTAGCCACATCAATTCAGTTGTCAATCTTCTCATTGCTCTATACTCAGCCTCCGTGCTAGAGCATGAAACGATCTTTTGTTTCTTGCTCTTCCAAGTTACTAAATTGCCTCCAACAAACGTGCAATAGCCTGTAGTTGATCTCCTATCTTCTCTATCACCAGCCAATCAGCATCACAATAGCCTACTATGCTTGAGCTTTCATTACAACCCATCCAAAGACCTCTTTCTGATGTTCCCTTTAAATATCGCAGAATCCGGTTCATCATACTCCAATGAGACATCCTTGGCTCTTGCATGTGCTGACTGACCTGGTTCACAGCAAAACACAAGTCAGGACGAGTAAGAGTAAGATATATTAACTTACCAACAAGCCTTCGGTATAGTTTGGCATCTTCAAACGGTTGATCATCCTCGCTTTCTCCTCTTTGATGTACTTTGTATGCATCTTCAATAGGAGTCCTGATTGGTGTCTCATCCTGTATTCCTGATTCAAGCAAAAGATCAAGTGTGTACTTTCTTTGGGATAAGAAGAGACCTTCCTTTGATCTACATACTTCTATTCCAAGAAAGTACTTTAGCTTACCAAGATCTTTAATATCAAAGACCGAATTTAAATAAGCCTTAGTGTTTTGGATACCAACCTTGTCATCCCCTGATATGATGATATCATCAACAATATATGAGAATGACTACAATACCTTCTTGGCTTTGCATGGTGAACAAAGTATGATCAGCTTCAGACCTCTTGAATCCACGATTAAGTAAGGTGAAGCTCAGTTTTCTATACCATGCTCTTGGAGATTGCTTTAAACCGTAAATTGCTTTTCTCAGCCTAAGTACTTTTCCTGGTTGTATACTGTCTTCAAGGCCTGGTGGTGGTGTCATATAGACCTCTTCTTCCAGCTCCCCTTGAAGAAAAGCATTCTTCACATCCATTTGCCACAATTCCCACTCCAAGTTTGTTGCAAGTGAAAGTACAACTCGGACTGTATGCAATTTGGCTACTGGAGCAAAAGTATCACGATAATCTTCTCCATAGTTTGTGTGAATCCTCTTGCAACCAGCCTTGCCTTGTATCTTTCTATTTCTCCGTCGCTTTTATATTTGATTGTGAAGACCCATCTTGAACTAACTGTCTTCTTTCCTTTGGGCAAATCTGCTTCATCCCAAGTATGATTCTTTATCATTGCACCCGTTTCTTCCCACACGCATCTCTCCACACCTTATGTTCTTTGGCTTCTTCATATGTTTTTGGTACTTCTTCTTGATCAAGAATACTCATGAACACTTGATGTTCTTCAGGAAAATGCGCAAAAGAGCACACAGCTTGTTCTGGATGACCTTCTGCTTGGCAATTGTAGTATACTCTTGTATTTACCCAATTAGAGGGATCCTTTCTGATCCTCTGACTTCTTCTTAATGCAATAGGTTGATCCACCAGTTGCTCTTCCATTTGCGCAGGTTGGTCAATCACCATTTGTATTGGTTCCTCCACATGTGTTGGACCAGGTTCCTCCTCATTTGTTTGAATTGGAGACTCCTCATTTGTTTCTTCATGAGCTTGATCATGATCATGATTGACGTTCTCCCCTTCAGGATCAAGCGGGACTGAGGTAGGCGGAGGAGGCGTGGAGGGAGGAGGCATTGAGATTCCCAAATTTTGAAAGAGTATACGTAAGTTGGTAGCTCTATCAGACTGGGATTGAGCAAGGTTCTCCAAGCTTGACCAATCCTTTTCCGTGAAGTATCCTTTCTCTTCAAAGAACTTCACATCACGAGATACCATGACTTTGCCGTTTCTGGCACCAAACACTTATATCCCTTTTGAGTAGTAGAGTAACCAATAAACATACTCTTCATGCTCTTAGCATCTAGCTTATTACGGTTCTCCCCTGGAACTAAAACAAAAGCCACACAACCAAACACACGTAAGTGATCAAGTACTGGTTTGGTCTTAGTGTGTACCTCAAAAGGTGAAATGTCATGAAGGACTTTGGTTGGTGTTCTGTTGATCAGATAGCAAGCCGTAACCACTGCATCTCCCCAATATTTCTTTGGAACACTTGTATGAAACATCATAGAGCGAGCTACTTCCATGAGATGTCTATTCTTCCTTTCAGCCACTCCATTTTGTTGTGGAGTGTAAGGACAACTAGTTTGATGAATAATCCCATTTTTGGATATGAATTGCTTGAACGCATGACTTGTATATTCACCACCATTATCTGAACGAAAAATTTTAATTTTAGCATTATAATGATTGGTGATATAAGCATGAAAACTAACAAATGCCTCAAGCACACGATCCTTAGATGGAAGCAAAGTTAACCATGTATATTTTGATTTCTCATCAATAAAAGTAACAAAGTATTTATGATTATCTCTAGATATGCATGGTGAAGTCCAAACATCTGAATGGATTAAATCAAAACAATTTTCATACAAACTAGATGATTTAGGAAAAACAGTCTTGCAATGTTTGCCAAGAATACACGCTTCACAATCCTCATTTTGAAATTGAATGCTAGGCAATAACAAGTTAAGAGCCCTATGATGAGGGTGTCCTAATCTAGCATGCCAAATCGCATTATTTGAAACAAAACAATTCAAACTCAAATCGCATGATAAAGAAGAGGTTTAGTGTCTTCAAGAACATATAAGTTCCCTTTGTGGTTCCTTGCCCAAGACACTTGCTAGTCTCATATCCTGAAACCAAAAATCATTAGCCCCAAATATAGCATAGCAATTCAAGTCAGAAGTAGCCTTTCTAACAGATAGCAAATTCGATTTAAAAGTTGGCATATAGAAGGCTGAGGTTTCTTTATCAAACAACTTTAAATCCCCAATTCCTTCTATCTTAACATTATCTCCATTTGCAATACTAACATGCCCTAAAGCTGGTTTAATATTGTTCATGAGTTTAGCATCACACTATCATATGGTGACTAGCTCCAGAATCAACTACCAATGGTTTAACACTATCCATCACCCTAGCATTGCTACAAGAAATTCCAGACTTAATTGCTAACGTTTTACTAGAGATATCTATCCAGTAACATTGCTACAAGAGGCATGAACGCTCATGGTTTAGCAATGTTACCAGACTCCTTAAGCGCTTTGATAAGTGCATCAAGGTCTGATTTCTTCACAACGTCTGAGGATGCAACCATTGCTCTTCCTCCAGATGAGAAGAACCACCTTGTTCTTGAGTCCCGGATTGTCCAGCTGCTGCGTGAGCCTTGTGGTTGTCATTCCACTTGCCCTGACCAGAGTTGGTATCCCACCGGTTTCCAGCTTGCCTTAGGTGAGGGTACAGCGTATAACACTTCTCCTTAACATGGCCAACCTTCTTGCAATGCTCGCAAAAGAGATGTGGATTCTTGTAGTATGACTTGTTGGCGCTTGCTTGTGAAACATTCACTTGTTCTGCTTTGTTGGCCAGAACAAGTTCTCCACCTTTTCCTCCAATAAGACCGATTGAACCTTGTTCCTTTTGGATCTGAGCACACACCTCATCCAAGCTAGGAAGCTTTACACCTCTCAAGATGTGCTTAATCAAATCGTTGTAAGATGGATTCAGCACCATGAGAAGAGCAAACACCCTATCTTGCTCTCGCCTTTCGTTGAGAACACTAGCTTCAAGCGTGGGTGGTCTCAGCATTTCAAGTTCAGCCCAAAGAGATCTGAACTTGCCAAAGAACTTGTTGAACTCCATGTCTTCTTGGCTCAAATTGTTGATGGCTCTCTTAACCTCAAACACTCTAGTGAGATTAGAGACATTTCCGAACACATTCTTCAAGGTGTCCAAAGTTCTTTTGCTCCTTCACAATAGGAGTAAGCTTCAAGAACTGATACATCCAAGAAGCCTGAAGAATAGCTAACACGGCTTGATCTTCTTGGAACCACTTGTTGGTGTCCACCATAGCCGCTTCATTTTCTTCAGCTTGATCACCAGATAGTTCTTCAACGTGGCTCCAAACACCACGACCACACAGAACAGCTTTCGCGGTTCTTGCCCAAAGAAGATAATTGTCTCCTCCTTTGAGAGTCACCGGAAGTACAATACTTTTCCCTTCATCTAAACCCATTGTTTCAAGTGAGAACAGAACTTCTACACAATGAGTAAAAGAGATTTGAGAAAGAACTGAAGAGAAAGAATTTTAGGGTAAAAATACGGTTTTAATCTTAACAATGATTCAAGAACAAAACTTCAAAGAACAAGATGAAGTTTTTTCAAGAACCGTTTTAAGAACAAGATAAGAGTGTTCTAAACACAAGAAAAAAAATCAAGGTTCAAAACCAGGCTCTGATACCATAAAGTAATTAACAAGCGGAAGTAACTGAGTGTTTTGTGTAAGAAGTGTGATGAAGAGTAAGTTTGTGATTAAGAACAAGAATGAAACACGAATTGAGAGAAGGAGTTTATGAGCAAGGATGAGTATATTTCCTTGTGTATTTGTTGCTTACAACCGAAATGAGCTTAAATAGACAAGGTAAGTAGAAACAAGTGGTAGACACAATTTTGAATTAGAAATGATTCAAAGGGACAAACTAAAGAACTTTAACCCCACCTTTGTCTCGCCCTCCTTGGTTTAAACTGCTCTTGGGCGCTCAAAGACTTTGTGTAGACCTTCTAGAAGTCAACTTAGGTGTTTGGATACACACATTGACTTGATCACACACTGAATACCGATTTATCCATTTGTACTTGAATAATTCTTTCTTCTTTTGATATTCTTCAATATTCAATATATTCAATACTCTTTTCGAACACAAACTTGTATCACATGCTTCGCGTTCTATCTTTATTAGAAGTTTTGCGAAAATAGTTTTGTTTAGAAACCTCATAGGACATTTTTTGGACCCCAAATAAGCTATCTAAGCTTTTATAAGGTACACATTAAAGTGCTCTTTTGGAACACAAACTTGTATCCCATGCTTCGCGTTCTATCTTTATAAGAAGTTTTGCAAAAATAGTTTTGTTTAGAAACCTCATAGGACATTTTTTGGACCCCAAATATGCTATCTAAGCTTTTATAAGGTACACATTAAAGTGCTCTTTTGGAACACAAACTTGTGTCCCATGCTTTGCGTTCTATCTGCATAAGAAGTTTTGCTAAAATAGTTATGTTTTGAAACCTCATAGGACATTTTTTGGACCCCAAATATGCTATCCAAGCTTTTATAAGGTACACAATAAAGTGCTCTTTTGGAACACAAACTTGTATCCCATGCTTCGCGTTCTATCTTTATAAGAAGTTTTTCGAATATAGTTTTGTTTAGAAAGCTCATAGGACATTTTTTGGACCCCAAATATGTTATCTAAGCTTTTATAAGGTACACAATAAAGTGCTCCTTTCGAACACAAACTTGTATCACATGCTTTGCGTTCTATCTATATAAGAAGTTTTGCGAAAATAGTTATGTTGTGAAACCTCATATGACATTTTTTGGACCCCAAATATGCTATCTAAGCTTTTATAAGGTACACATTAAAGTGCTCTTTTGGAACACAAACTTGTATCCCATGCTTCGCGTTCTATCTTTATAAGAATTTTGCGAAAATAGTATGTTTTGAAACCTCATAGGACATTTTTTGGACCCCAAATATGCCATCTAAGATTTTATAAGGTACACATTAAAGTGCTCTTTTGAACACAATTGTATCCCATGCTTCGCGTTCTATCTTTATAAGAAGTTTTTCGAAAATAGTTTTGTTTAGAAACCTCATAGGACATTTTTTGGACCCCAAATATGCTATCTAAGCTTTTTTAAGGTACACAATACAGTGCTCTTTTGGAACACAAACTTGTATCCATGCTTCGAGTTCTATCTTTATAAAAGTTTTTTCGAAAATAGTTTTGTTTAGAAACCTCATAGGACATTTTTTGGACCCCAAATATGCTATCTAAGCTTTTATAAGCGCAGCCGTATATTTTTCAACTCATATCAATAACGAAACCGGAGCTTTTCATCTTTGAAAACCCTTTTGAAGTCTTGAGCTCGTGTGTAATATCGACCTTAAGCAAGCTTGACTTATCAAAGCTTTCTTCCATAGAGCTTTGTGGCGTCCTCAATCCATTTCCATCAATCGATCTAGCCAAAGAGTGTTGAACAACCAGTTGGCTTGATTCCATATCACTCGCATCATTCGTCCATCATCTAGCTTGAAGGAGAGCGTTGAACAACCAGCCTTCTTGCTCCATATCCCCCTCGTGCTTACATCATCATAGGACAGTTTTTGGACCCCAAATATGCTATCTAAGCTTTTATAAGGTACACAATAAAGTGCTCTTTTGGAACACAAACTTGTATCCCATGCTTCGCGTTCTATCTTTATAAGAAGTTTTTCTAAAATAGTTTTGTTTAGAAACCTTGATGTAAACTCCAGATGATATAAGATCAGGAGTCCACCTAATCTTAAGGCACACGGATTCAGGATTGATAGGCTGGATGATTGATGAGTGAAGGTGGAGATGAGGGTGAAAGAGGCGTTGTTTGAATCCACAAACAACAATCTACCAAATCACTTGATTCCACAAGCGGTTTGGACAGAGATGGAACGAAAGCACCACAGAGGTTGTAAGGGGACCCCTGATACAGCAAATACACTCAGTCTATGGTGATTCCACACGCAGAGACAGAGCAAGACTCCAAGAACAGCCGGCGGCTAGAACAAGAGAGAAAACATCGATATTTTATTAATGATCAAAAAAACTACCGATTACAAAGCTGCAGAGGGACCTTATTAAGTGGTCCTATCAGCTAGACCTAGTTTAGGTCGACACAAAACATAAAAACTACACAAAAGACTCAGAACTACAAGACTTGTAAAAATAAACAACAAGGCGTTCAAAATACAAGAAAAGGAAAGTTTGCAAAAAGAATAATAAAACTATCTAAAACGTCCTGGACTTGTCTGAGGCTCGAACTGTGGTCCTCTGACTCCCTTTTAACCACTGAGACACGTTGGTTTAATTGCACAAATATATGATAACTTAAAGATACCTGATTTGGGCTTGAATTGGCCGGTTTTGAAGCTGGAGTTGTTTGAGCTGGTTCTTGTCCAATAAACTCGAGTTCTTTGATTAATTCATCTTCTTGAAGTCCCATTAAATCCATATTGTTGAGGTCTTTAAGCGCTTCTACAGGAATTGAATGGAAGGCTTCAATACTTGGGAGTTGGTCTCTCTCGGAACCCTTGCAAGTCCGTCGACTTGTGAGCAGCATAACTTCTTCATTCGGGAAGATTTTGGATTGATTCTTTCTCTCAGGGCTTCCCTGTTGAGTTAAGTTTCTGGAACATCTTGAATGGTAGCTTAACTCCTTATGATACGTCCTGTGTGCTCGAATCAATGGACATTGGTCGTTGATATGTTCTAGTTGGTCTTCTCCAAGAGTCTTGGTCAGCTTCTGTGCGTGTTCTCCATGCTTCTTGGTTGATGTTGACTTGAGGTCTACATCATTCTCTCCCTCTTGAAAAGGTTTCGACCTCGAAACTATATGTCCTGCACCAATAGAAAGCAAGTCAGCTTTCATTCTCTTTTGAGAGTTTAGGATCTTACCTTGATATGTATGAGGTTTGGTGTGGTTTGGCACGTCTGGTGGCTCTCCCAAGAGCAGATAAGATAGGATAGCTCCTCTTCTCTGTCCTGGTTCATCACGTTCTCCTTTGGTGGGCGTGGCTTTGATCTCCATTGACTCTTTTCTTCTTTGGTATGAAACTGGATTGATTGGCAAGTTCTCTTCAAGCGAAAGTTCCTCTTTGGATCCTGCATCCAAATCAACTTTCTGGGCAAGAAACAAGCGCATTATGGATTCTTTATGACAATATAAGATAGTAGAATCAAATCCCTCAACACTAGTTTTAGCAATGTCTCCTTCTAATTGTGGTTTCAAACAATTTCTGTCTTCATGCTCTCCTATGTGTAACATTCTCTTCAGCACAGTTGAGGCATCATGGGAAACAAATGGGTTAAAAGAAACACTTACCTGATCAACACTTTCAGTGTTCTTATCCTTGTCTGGTGGTTTCTCTTTGAAGTGGATTGAGTTCACTACTCCATGTGCTTGAATTTTGGGCAGAACTGTTTCAACTTTAGTGAGATCTCCTATTACACTCTCGGTTTCTCCTTTAAATCCTCCTAGAGCTTTATCCTTCTCCGTAGCATCTGTTCCTTTCTGAACACTCAAGGGCAAGAACAAGTGTATTATACTTGAAAAGGGTAGTTCGTAAATAGAAAATTTAAGGCTGTGACTTGTCATGAAGTTGTTCCAGTACCTAATCAAGTTATGAGTATCACTTACCTGTGTTCCACGCAAGAGGCTGTGCATTGGGTTAGTTTTAACCATCTCTTTCTTTGTAGCAAGATCAGCTGGCGTGAGTTGCTCCCTTATGTCTCCTAAACCTGTTTCAATATCCTTTGGCAAAGACAAGTGTATTATTCTAGCATTTAGAGATTTTAAATCTGATTGAACAAAGTTATCACACTTGTTGGGGTTGTTCTTTTTCAACTCTAAAGAAGAAGAATGTTTTGATTTCTTAGTTGGACATTCTTTAGCCTTGTGCCCTACACCTTGACATTTATAACATATTACTTCAGCTAGGTTCTCAAGAGTAGAAGACTTATCTATTAGCTGCGTCACATGTTGTCCAAGATTTGTTGGTTTTGGATCAAGTGGAGTTTTCTTCTCATGTCCAGTTCGCTTCCAATGCTCTTCTTGACAAGGTGGTATCTCCAATGTTTGCAATCGTTCTCCCTGAGCTCCTGCACCTTGCTCAGCACTTATGGAAAAGGGCAAGCGCATCATGACAGTCATGGAATCATTGTAAACAGATTGAGATAATGTAGCTTGTACCTTTTCATTCTTAGAAGCTGAAACAATTTCTTGTTTCTTGTTCACTTGCGGCTCACAACAACTAGTTGCTTCACGTTCCTCTTCAGTACCTAGACCTTTCTCAACTCCTTTGAACGTAATCAATTGTATTAGCTTAT
The DNA here is from genome assembly GCA_010577795.1 of Isatis tinctoria. Lineage (NCBI taxonomy): Eukaryota > Viridiplantae > Streptophyta > Magnoliopsida > Brassicales > Brassicaceae > Isatis > Isatis tinctoria. The sequence continues at coordinate 23,213 of VHIU01000410.1, forward strand.
CACAAAGTTGATCAAAATTTGGTTGAGCTGTTGAGGTACTTACCTTAGTCTGAATCGGTTTTCTCTTACTTGTTACAGCCATTGAGATTTCCGATTGATTAGGTGAAAAGGATGAGTTCTTTGCAAGTGCTGCTCGTCCTCTTGCCATTATGGTACCTCCTGGGTTTGTCATTGGCGTTCCTATTGTTCTGGTTGAGCTCAGTTCTTGCGTAACTCTCTTGGAATAATTCCTCTCAGCTTTTACTTGTGTAGCAAGATTTTCACGCCTTAAGCCCACCATTGGTGTGGCTTTCTTTCTTGGATCTTCCTTAAGGCTGTATCCCCTGTTCTTAAACTTACAATTCGTCAGTTCTAAAGAATTATTAGGTACAGAAAACTTACCTTGGTACTTGACTGATTTGTAGTTTGCACTTTGCACCAGATTAGGAGCTGCATCTCTTCGGCTTGATTCCTTTGGAGGGTATTTGTTTTTCCTCAGTTCTGTCAAGCTGTGAGGCGCATATGTCTCCCTCATGATCCACTTTAGTTGCCCCCACGTTCTTACGGTTGGCTCCTTGTAGTACCATCTATAATCCTCTTCTTGGTACCACCATTTTCTAGCCTCTCCTCTGAGCTGGTTCAGACAGTAGTTAAGTCTGTCTTCTTTAGGAGTAGAATAGTACCTAAAATACTCATCCATGCTGGATTCCCACTGTAGGTAGTCTCGCCTACTTCCTGAAAATGTATAGAGGTAAAGATCAGTACTTGATTTACGATTGGGTTTTGGAGTTACCTCAGATTTAAGTCTATATGGAGTGTGAGAAAGAGTGCTGTGATTGCTGTAGAATGGTGTGAGATTCAGCTCTCCACGTCCTGCATCTCCTCCATATCCTTCTTGGAAGCTGTAATCTTCAGTCCATGATTCCTCCCTGGATTGGTTGCACTCATAATCGGATTCTTCCCACTCTTCTTCTTCTACTACTTCTTCATACCACTTCTTTTGTGGTGAGCAGTCTCGGTCTTGATTTGGAGGGTCAGGATCAGGTTCTCCTCCATCCGAGTCATTACCATAATCATCATCTTCTTCAGACCAGGTATCATCCAAGTATGTTGTATCCTCGCTCATACTCTGATCAGAATCAATTTCTTGATCTGAAGTATCTCCTTCTGACATTGTTCTCCCTGTTTACTTGATGGTCCTTGCACTCAACAAAAACAACAAGCAAATCAAAGATACCAAAATTTTAAAAGACACAAGCTCGGCACACAATTGTTAACTTCCTTTTTCTTTTGAATCACACTTTAAAAACAAAAAGGAAAAGAAATCGTCAACAAGAAACAAAAGGAAATAACACAAACAACTAAATGGAAATTGACTCTTTTGATTTTATGGTTTATGGGAAACAAAAAAAAAAAGAAAGCAAAGATGATAGTACGCAGACACAACAAACCTAAACAAAACTGAAACACAATTTTTTTTTTCTTATGGCTTTTCTTAACGACAAAATAGAAGGCAGCAACAAGACAAAACGAAACAGCACAAGTGCAACAACTGAAACCAATGATCACGTAACTGAGACAAATCGTTAATACAAAAGGCAAAACCAATTGATAAACGTTTTTGGCACAGCTAAGCAATAGACAACAACCTAATAAAGTAAGCAATTAAACTCAACACACGACACTTTTTTTTTTTTTTAAATGGATGATAATGCAAACAATCGACTTCAGCAAGAAACAATAATATGGAAAAACGGGTTATATGCAAAAAGGAACAAAATATTCAATCCTTGCCCTAGAGATTATCCTAACTCACGACAGCAATCCTAGCCACCCTAGGGTCACAACAGAAAACAACAATGACGAGATGATAATTTGACAAGCTAGCAAGACCTTAGGCAAACGGATGAAAGCAAGGAATCAACAACAACTTTTTATGGTATTTTCGTTTATGATAATCAACAAACAATGATAAGAAAGGGAAACACACGAAGAGAAACTAAATAGCAAGGAAACGATTTTTTTTTTTTTTTTTTTTTGATAAGAGAACAAACAAAATAGCAAAAGAAATCAATGAAAACAATAAGGGTAAAGGATAGAAAACCAAAGGCAGATCCTTTGGCTCTGATACCAGATGATATAAGATCAGGAGTCCACCTAATCTTAAGGCACACGGATTCAGGATTGATAGGCTGGATGATTGATGAGTGAAGGTGGAGATGAGGGTGAAAGAGGCGTTGTTTGAATCCACAAACAACAATCTACCAAATCACTTGATTCCACAAGCGGTTTGGACAGAGATGGAACGAAAGCACCACAGAGGTGTGAGGGAGACCCCTGATACAGCAAACACTCAGTCTATGGTGATTCCACACGCAGAGACAGAGCAAGACTCCAAGAACAGCCGGCGGCTAGAACAAGAGAGAAAACGTCGATATTTTATTAATGATCAAAAAAACTACCGATTACAAAGCTGCAGAGGGACCTTATTAAGTGGTCCTATCAGCTAGACCTAGTTTAGGTCGACACAAAACATAAAAACTACACAAAAGACTCAGAACTACAAGACTTGTAAAAATAAACAACAAGGCGTTCAAAATACAAGAAAAGGAAAGTTTGCAAAAAGAATAATAAAACTATCTAAAACGTCCTGGACTTGTCTGAGGCTCGAACTGTGGTCCTCTGAGTCCCTTTTAACCACTGAGACACGTTGGTTTAATTGCACAAATATATGATAACTTAAAGATACCTGATTTGGGCTTGAATTGGCCGGTTTTGAAGCTGGAGTTGTTTGAGCTGGTTCTTGTCCAATAAACTCGAGTTCTTTGATTAATTCATCTTCTTGAAGTCCCATTAAATCCATATTGTTGAGGTCTTTAAGCGCTTCTACAGGAATTGAATGGAAGGCTTCAATACTTGGGAGTTGGTCTCTCTCGGAACCCTTGCAAGTCCGTCGACTTGTGAGCAGCATAACTTCTTCATTCGGGAAGATTTTGGATTGATTCTTTCTTCCAGGGCTTCCCTGTTGAGTTAAGTTTCTGGAACATCTTGAATGGTAGCTTAACTCCTTATGATACGTCCTGTGTGCTCGAATCAATGGACATTGGTCGTTGATATGTTCTAGTTGGTCTTCTCCAAGAGTCTTGGTCAGCTTCTGTGCGTGTTCTCCATGCTTCTTGGTTGATGTTGACTTGAGGTCTACATCAAACCTCATAGGACATTTTTTGGACCCCAAATATGCTATCTAAGCTTTTATAAGGCACACAATAAAGTGCTCTTTTCGAACACAAACTTGTATCACATGCTTCGCGTACTATCTTTATAAGAAGTTTTGCGAAAATAGTTTTGTTTAGAAACCTCATAGGACATTTTTTGGACCCCAAATATGCTATCTAAGCTTTTATAAGGTACACATTAAAGTGCTCTTTTGGAACACAAACTTGTATCCCATGCTTCGCGTTCTATCTTTATAAGAAGTTTTGCGAAAATAGTTTTGTTTAGAAACATCATAGGACATTTTTTGGACCCCAAATATGCTATCTAAGCTTTTATAAGGTACACATTAAAGTGCTCTTTTGGAACACAAACTTGTATCCCATGCTTCGCGTTCAATCTTTATAAGAAGTTTTGTTAAAATAGTTATGTTTTGAAACCTCATAGGACATTTTTTGGACCCCAAAAGTAGCACCCGGTCCGATAAAACGTCTACTATTCCTCAGTCTCACCTGAAAGGGAAAGAAGAGGGGTGAGTAACAGGGGAGTCACTCAGTGAGGTACGGGATGCTAAACACAGGAAAACGCAGTTCCGATCATAGCACTCCGAAAACGGTAAAAAGAAACTAGACATGAACAAACACGGTACCTAAAGCACCCACTGAACAATCAACAACCCTACGAACGGATCCAGTGACCGTCAACACCCTCCACTAGGAGGACAGTATGGGATAGTGCCCACTTCACCGCCGGGTTTGACGATTTATCGATCTTAAGGTCCCGGACAGCAGATCGACTAGGCTGCCCGTACCCCCTCTCACACAAGGCGTCGCTAGTACAGAAGTCCGTCTCTGTACCCCCGCAATCTCTAAACTCTAACATGCTCGACTCCTCGTATAATATATATATTTATATATTTATATAAGTATAAGTATTTTTAATTATATCTATATCAAACAATTATCAGTTTAACATGCACAAACAATGGGTTGAATCATCTATATCCCTATCTCCAAATTACAAACAAAACTACCTAGACTCGATCAGAGAAACGGATCATATAAAGCTCTTAATTCCATCTTAGAAGTTCTAGGCGAAAGTACGGAATTCTATGAAAAGCCACCCTCACCTTTGGAATTGAGAAAAACTAGGGTTTCTGGACTCCGGATGCTTGAAAGGACGCCAAATCTGAAATCAGGACGAAAAATCGAGTGAGAACGGCTTTCGAACGGCGAAAAACGGTTAACGGTTCAAGTTGGTCAAAGTCAACGGTCAAAGTCAAAGTCAAAGTCAACAGTCAACCTGGTCAAATCAAACCGCGATTAAACCGGACCAGATCAGACTAAACCAGACTCAATTGATTTAAACCAAAAATTGAACCAAACCGAAATTGAAATTGAAATTGAACCGGAAATTGAATTAAACCGGCCGAACCAAACCGAACCGAATTAAACCGGTCGGTCAAGCCAAACCGAACCAAACCGGCGGCAGATCGCCGGCGAGTCTCCGGCGACCGGCGGCGGCGAGGTACGGCGGCGACCGGCGACCGGCGGCCGGCGACGGCGAGGCACGGCGGCGGCCGGCGGCGGCGACGGCGGAGGGCGGCGGCGGAGCTTACCGGCGGCGACGGCGGAGAGCGGCGGCGCGGTGACGGCGGCGGCGGAGGCGACGGCGCGTGACGGTCACGCGCGGTGACCTGCGGTGGGCGTGAGGCGCGTGGCGTGACGCGCCAATCTTTGGACGGCGCGTGACGGCGCGTACGGTGGGTGTCGGCACGATCTTGATGTCTACAGACTCGTCTCGTCGAGCTGAATCCGGTGATGGTCTTAGGAATTGCGAGATTCGAAACGGTTAGAAAAGAAGTATGGACGTTTTACTGAACGGCCAATAAGAAAACTGATCGGAAAACCGTTTTTCCGACGTACCTGAGCCGCGGACGGTGGAGGACGAGATCAACAAAGGTTTTCTGCTTCTTCTTCTTCTTCTTCTTCTTCCCTTCTCTCTCTCTCTCTCTCTTCTCTCTCTCTCTCTCTCTTCTCTCTCTCTCTCTCTCTCTCTCTCTCAAAACACACGGTGGAAACAATAAGGGGAAAAGGGGGAGACACTTAATTAAAGGAGGAGGAGGAGGGAGGAGTGGGGTGGGGGAAAAGGAAATAAAGAGGTGGTGGGGAAGGAAAAAAAATTGATGGGAAAAAGGGGATGTTACAATTCCTCCCTACTTACGAGGAATTCGTCCCGAATTCAAGTTCTGAACCGCTAGCTGAAAGCATCCTTAAAAATCTCCTCGAAGTGGTTTACTTTCGTTTCTGCAAAGTCTTCAATGATTTCGCTCCTTCACGTACTACAACGATGAATGGTGGAAGTTCCCAAATCTATCGCACTGACTGTCTGAAAACGACTACCCTTCGGCTCGAACAATCTCTGAACTGACCAACGCTGACTAGACCCGAACGTACGCAACTATGCAAAACTCCGATGACAAATAGGTAGAAACTGATCCACCCCAAGCTAAAACCGACCGAACACAAGTACTAACTAACGATGGTTCCCACAAAAGCACGATACTCAAGACGACAACCACAAATCCACAACCTCTAAAACACAACATAACAATGAGTATAGGCAAGGAACACGTACCGACTCTCGGCGCGGCTCCCTCATGGTCTCTAACAGCAAATACTCGCGGGGCAATGGCTTGGCGCTTGGGTGGCGGCGGCAGAAGTAACCCCTGAGTCCTCTGCGGACAATCCCTGGAAATGGACCCTGCTGGCCACAACTGTAGCAATCCCTCGATGCAACTGCTGGTACTACTGGCCCCGGAATCTGAGTAACGAACGGTGCATCCAATGGTTTAGAACGACAAGACTTGGCGATATGACCCAGCCGTCCACATAAAAAGCACTGCACGCAATCTCCGAAATGATGTCGGTGGCAACGGGAACAATACGGCGGCAATCCTGGGCGATCTGTCGTCCCCCTCTGTGTGTCTGGAGCCTTCACAGGTTTAGGCTGAGTTGGCGTGCTGTATCTCTGCTCCTCAGATAGTCCTTTCTCCAACGCAACGGCTTCTCCACTAAGTCGACCAGCCGTTCATAATCCCGATCAAGCAACGATTGCGGATCTCCACTCGCAGCCCGTCCAGAAATTTCCGGATCAGATCCTCCTCAGTGATGGTGACTACTGCGAATCTGCGCAGCCGGGTGAATTCCCGTTCATACTCTCTGACCGACATCGCCCCCTGCATCAAATGCTCGAACGCGGTGGCATTCTCATGCCTAGCCTCTCGGGTGAAAAACCTACGGTCAAACTCCCTCAGAAAATGCTCAAACGTGAGCACAACCTGACCTCGGCTACTCGCGACAACTCCCTCCCACCAGTGCAGAGCGTCGTCCCTTAGATACTGCGCAGCCAAGTCCAACTTAAATTCTCTGGGCACCTTGTGAGCTCAAGGTTGCGAAAGAAGTGACCTCCTCCAGTTGTCAGGGCAGCCGCATCCGAACCTCCGAATTTAATAAAGGATCCTGTCATTTCTCGCATCTGCTTCGTGACACCCAATAAGTGGGTCGCTCTGCAGCTCTGAATGGTGGCGGTGGAAAACCTGCACCCTGAACGTTACTGATATAAGACTCGGTGGTGAGACTTATATGCGGTCTGGATCAAGGGGAATGGTGGAACCACACGCTGGCTTTGACGCTCTCTCGTGATGGTTGTTGGATGGATGATGGTTCGACAAGACTTGGGAAGCAAGGCTTGAAGTTGATATGGATTCCTCAAGCTGGCACGAAGGCTCTCTCTTGTAGGAATGGTAGATGGAGGTTGATGATGGATCGATGGCACCACAAGGAGGATGAAAGACTCCTTGATACAGCAACGCTTCTCTTGGCTACTCTCCTTCACACAAGAACAAGCAAGAACACTTTCTTAGGCGGCTGCTAAGAACTAGGTTGAACTGCGTTATTTTATTGATAGTAGGTCTCCAAAATAATACACGGCTGCAAGGGAGCTTTATAATAGCTCTATCAGCTAGCCCTAAGGCCGACTCAACAGGAAAGGAAAGCTTACAACTCGTAAATGAAAAGAAAAGCAAAAATAAAACAAAAAGGAAACATTGTCTTTAACCGTAATGAAAAACTAAAATAAGCTAACTAAGACTCGATCTCTGGTTGCTGGTGAGCCCCTTAACCACTGGGAGATGCGTCCTTACCTGCACAAACCGTAAATAATGAAAATACCTTCTCTTGGGTTGGTTTGATTTGGTGATCCTTTGATGTGGTCTTGATCGGCTCTTCCTTGTTCTCGAAGTCTTTCTCTCCCCTCTTTGGGTCTTGTTCGTTGCTTTCTCCTTGAGCTTCCAGTTCAAAAATCAGCTGCTTGATGACTCTAGTACCTGCCAAAGGAGTAGACTTACATTGCTCTGTTTGGTATTGCTCATCTTGTAGGTTGAGTCGCGCGAAGTCTTCGGTAAGGTCAGGTTTTCTTGAGTTCTCTTCAGGTGGTTCCGGTCTTAAGCATTGGAACTCTTGAGTGTTGATAAGTGCAGCCACGGCTCCATTGAATCCTTCTCTGAGTCGTCTAGTCTTGGACCGGGTCATGGGTGATTCATTGACAATGGGGATGATGGGTTCTAGTTGGTCCGGTTGCATGTCCACATCATTCCCTCCCTCTTCTAAAGGTTTTGTCCTCAAAACTGTATCTTCTGCGTCATAAGGAGAAAGATCAGTAACATTAAAACTATTAGACACTTTCATATCACCTGGCAGCTCCAGCTTGTATGCATTGTTGTTGATACGCTCTATCACTCTGAAAGGTCCATCTCCACGCGGTGCAAGTTTGGAACTCCTTTGATTAGGGAACCTCTCCTGTCTGAAATGTAACCACACCCATTCTCCTGGTTCGAACACTATCTCTTTGCGTCCTTTATCAGCTTGTTTCTTATAGTTCTCGGTCTTCTTTAAGATGTTCTCCCTAGCCTTCTCATGAAGCTTCTTAACAAACTCACTTTTCCTGACACCATCTAGATTAACTTGCTCAATTTGGGGAATTGGCGTAAGATCAAGTGGGGTTAGTGGATTAAATCCATAAACAATTTCAAATGGTGACATCTTAGTAGCAGAATGAGTAGCATGGTTGTAAGCAAATTCGATAAAGGGCAAACAATCTAACCATGTCTTTAAATTGCGACCAAGAGTTACTCTTAAAAGTGTAGAGAGAGTACGGTTTACCACTTCTGTTTGCCCATCTGTTTGAGGATGGCAAGTCGTGGAAATAGCAGTTTTGTTCCAAGTTTTCTCCATAGGGTCCTCCAGAAATGGCTGAGGAATTTGGTGTCACGGTCAGAGACTATGGTTCTTGGCACTCCATGTAAACGTACCACCTCTTTGAAAAACAAATCCGCGGTTTGTGTAGCATCATTGGATTTGTCACAAGGGATGAAGTGTGCCATCTTGGAAAAACGATCCACAACAACAAGAATAGAATCCTTGTGTCTGATCTTGGGTAGCCCTAATACAAAGTCCATAGACACATCCACCCAAGGTGCGTTAGGAATAGGCAAAGGTAAATAAAGTCCATGAGGGTGTAACCTGGACTTGGCTTTATGACACGGCACACATCTAGAGCAATGCTTCTCTACGTCTTTCTTCAAATGTGGCCAAAAGAAATGATCAACTATCACAGCCAACGTCTTGTCTACACCGAAGTGTCCCATAAGTCCTCCTCCATGTGCTTCCGTGAGTATCAAGTCTCGCATTGAACATTGTGGAATGCACAGTCTCTTATCCCTGAAAAGAAAGCCATCATGTAAGTAGAAAGATCCAAAAGCTCCTTTGCCACATTCTTGATAGGCTTCTCCTAGCTCCGGATCATCCTTGTATAGCTCCTTCATATGTTCAAACCCAAGTACTTTGGCCTCCATGGTAGATATGAGAATGAATCGCCTGGATAATGCATCAGCCACCACATTCTCCTTTCCTTTCTTGTACTTGATTGCATAAGGGAACGTTTCTACGAACTCCAACCACTTGGCATGTCGTCTCTTCAAGGAAGTTTGGCCTCTTAGATGTTTCAATGTCTCGTGATCAGTATGGATTATGAACTCCTTGGGAAGCAAGTAATGTTGCCATGTTTCTAAGGCACGGACCAATGCATACAACTCCTTGTCATATGTTGGGTAGTTGAGTGTAGCTCCACTCAGTTTCTCACTAAAGAATGCCACGGGTCTCTTTCTTTGGTGTAGCACAGCTCCTATGCCCAGCCCGGATGCATCACACTCTACTTCAAACATTTCTTCAAAGTCTGGTAGAGCAAGAACCGGTGCTTCAGTCAGCTTCTCCTTTAACGTGTTGAAAGCTGCTTCTTGCGAGGGTCCCCATGAGAATGGCACATTCTTCTTGATCACAGCAGTAAGTGGGGCAGCAAGAGTACTGAAGTCTCGCACAAATCTCCTGTAGAAGCTAGCCAATCCGTGGAAGCTTCTCACATGTCCGATTGTTGTTGGTGTGGGCCATTCCTTGATCGCTTTGATCTTCTCCTCATCCACTCTTAAACCCTGTTCACTGACAACAAATCCTAAAAAGACAAGCTCATTAGTACAAAAGGTGCACTTCTTAAGGTTGGCATATAGACCTTCCTTGCGAAGTGTTTTAAGCACTAGTTCAAGATGTTGTAGATGATCACTTAGGTTCTTACTATAGATAAGTATGTCATCGAAATAGACAACTACAAATTTACTTATGTAAGCTCGAAGAACCTGGTTCATAAGGCGCATGAAGGTACTTGGTGCATTGGTCAAACCAAATGGCATGACTAGCCACTCATATAGCCCTTGCTTGGTCTTGAAGGCAGTCTTCCACTCGTCTCCTTCTTTCATGCGGACTTGGTGGTAACCGCTTTTCAAGTCCACCTTTGAGAAGAGTGTTGATCCACTCAGCTCGTCTAACATGTCGTCTAGGCGCGGAATGGGATGCCTGTACTTGATGGTGATGTTGTTGATGGCTCTACAGTCCACACACATCCTCCACGTTCCATCTTTCTTAGGTACAAGCAAGACTGGTACCGCACATGGGCTTAAGCTCTCTCGTATGTATCCTTTGTCCATTAGGTCTCGCACTTGCCGCTCTAGTTCCTTGGACTCTTCAGGGTTCATACGGTATGCTGCCTTGTTTGGTAAGGCTGAGCCTGGCACGAGATCAATCTGGTGCTCTATGCCACGTATAGGAGGAAGTCCAGGCGGTATGTCTTCCGGGAACACATCTTGGAACCTGTCTAACAAGGTCTGAATTTCTAAAGGTACTCTTAACTCGTTGGTACCTGTCCTTAAACACTCTTTGTAAACCATTAGTAGCACAGTGCCCTTGGCACCAAGGGTCTTACAAACGTCTCTGGAAGTTAAATAGAGACTTGGTTTACTTACCTTAGGTCCTTTGTTCATATGGATATACATCTCGTGAACTTCAGTTGGACTAAGTGGGGCAAGATTGAACTTACGGCCATTGTGTGCAAAAGAGTAATGGTTGGTGCGCCCATCATGTATAGCTCTTCGATCAAATTGCCAAGGCCTTCCAAGTAGGAGGTGTCCAGCTTGCATGGGCAATATGTCCACATGATCTCGTCTTGGTAGTTGCCAATGCTAAAGGGTACCACCACTTGTTCAGTGACCTTCAACTCCACGTTCTCATTGAGCCATTGAAGAGGATAGGGTCTCGGATGTTTGGTTCGCTCCAAACCTAGCTTATCCACAAGAACTTGACTTGCAACATTAGTACAAGAACCAATCTAACTACTACCATACCTTGTTGCTTTGATGGTGCATTTGGTGTGGAATAGGTTCTCTCTTTGCGCTTGCTCGGTTGGGCTTACTTGAGCACTTAATACACGTCTAGTGACCAAGAGTTCTCCATGGTCAGGATACACAAGGTCTTCTTCTTGATCAGTGAGGTTCAGCTCATTTTCATCTTCAGTCTCATAGTCTCCAGTAGAAGTAATGAGCATCACGCGTTGATTGGGGCAATCTCTTGCCATGTGACCTCTTCCCTGACATTTGAAACAAATAATGTCACGGTTCCTTGATTGAGTACTAGGAAACTTACCTTGCTCTCCACGGTTTGGTTTAAAAGTCTCATTGGTTTTACTCTTGAATCGAGAATCTATCTCAACCGCCTTGCCTTTATCTTGAGTTTTGGAAGTGCTTGCAACCCATGGCTGTGAGCTTCGGTTTCGTTGGTTGAGGGATGTCTTGCGCTTAATCTGTTGTTCGGTCATGACGGCCAAGTGTAGTAGTTCGTAGAGTCCATTGTATTGAGCTCTCTCCACTTTCCTAGCTATCCTGTCTTGCAAGCCATCAATGAATTGCGCCATAAGAGCCTCCTCAGACTCTTCTAGCTCCAACGAGTTCATCAGCTTCTCAAACTCTTCAAAGTAGTCCTCCACACTCCTTGTTCCCTGAGACAACTTACGAAAACGTTTTTGCAAATCTCTATGGAAATGTTCAGGAATGTACCTAGCCCTTAGTAGGCTTTTCATGTCTAGCCAAGCTAGTATGGGTCCGAATCGCTGCCTTCTTCTCTCGGCTACGGTTCTATCCCACCAAGCTAGAGCGTTCTCAGTCAATTGAGCTGCTGCCACAGCTACCTTCTTCCTCATTGTATCCGTAGCACTCAAAGATGTGCTCTAGCCTCCTTTCCCAATCTAGGTAAGCTTCGGGATCCGACTTTCCTGCAAAAGTAGGAGGAGTTAGTTTGATGCCATACTTGTTGTCTCGGACATCATCATCTCGGCCTTGGTTGCGCCGGTAAGGCTCGTGTCTCCTCGGGTTGTTTCTCCTATAACCGTCAGGTGGATCTTCTTCTTGATCAGTTTGATCATCTTCTTCATGCTCTTGGCGTGGTTGTACAATGGGATTGCCTCGAATGGGTCCTCTTCTAGGTTGCTCCAAGCGTCCAATGCGTTCACCAAACTCGGTGCGCATGGTGCCAACTTGTTGCCCAACTTGCCTCATCTCCTCACGCAAGGCATTGAGCACTTGCATCATGGTGTCTGGTGGTGCGTTGTCTCCCATGTGCTCTCTTGTTCCTTGCAACACTTAACACACGGTTAAAAATACCACAGAAGACAAAAGGAAAGAGACTTTAAACAAAGGAAAGATAACAAAGAAGTAAAGAGCTCGACAAGAAAAATAAAAAGGAAACTCGGCAAACAGAAATGGAAAGAACTAAAACGAAAAAAGGCAAACCTAGGGGTCGACACAACTTGACCTATGAATCCTAGGGTGACAAACTTGGCGGCTATGGAGGCTAATAAGATCTAGCAACCTAAACCACAAGCAATAACACTCCAAGACACAAAAGACAAACCGAAATCTACTCTTAAACAAGCCGCAACAAGAACACAAACTATGGTCTATATTTTTTTTTGAAAAGAAAACTAGCAACTTAACAATGATCCAAAGCAGACACGATTTGTTTTATTTTTTTTTTGACTAAGATCTAAATAAGAACGAAACGCAAAAGACAGAAAATAAATCAGTCGACCTAAACAAGAACACAAAGAAGAACAAGAAATCGTAAAGGATAGAAAACCAAAGGTGGAACCTTTGGCTCTGATACCAAAATGATATAAGACTCGGTGGTGAGACTTATATGCGGTCTGGATCAAGGGGAATGGTGGAACCACACGCTGGCTTTGACGCTCTCTCGTGATGGTTGTTGGATGGATGATGGTTCGACAAGACTTGGGAAGCAAGGCTTGAAGTTGATATGGATTCCTCAAGCTGGCACGAAGGCTCTCTCTTGTAGGAATGGTAGATGGAGGTTGATGATGGATCGATGGCACCACAAGGAGGATGAAAGACTCCTTGATACAGCAACGCTTCTCTTGGCTACTCTCCTTCACACAAGAACAAGCAAGAACACTTCTTAGGCGGCTGCTAAGAACTAGGTTGAACTGCGTTATTTTATTGATAGTAGGTCTCAAAATAATACACGGCTGCAAGGGAGCTTTATAATAGCTCTATCAGCTAGCCCTAAGGCGACTCAACAGAAAAGGAAAGCTTACAACTCGTAAATGAAAAGAAAAGCAAAAATAAAACAAAAAGGAAACATTGTCTTTAACCGTAATGAAACAACTAAAATAAGCTAACTAAGACTCGATCTCTGGTTGCTGGTGAGCCCCTTAACCACTGGGAGATGCGTCTTACCTGCACAAACCGTAAATAATGAAAATACCTTCTCTTGGGTTGGTTTGATTTGGTGATCCTTTGATGTGGTCTTGATCGGCTCTTCCTTGTTCTCGAAGTCTTTCTCTCCCCTCTTTGGGTCTTGTTCGTTGCTTTCTCCTTGAGCTTCCAGTTCAAAAATCAGCTGCTTGATGACTCTAGTACCTGCCAAAGGAGTAGACTTACATTGCTCTGTTTGGTATTGCTCATCTTGTAGGTTGAGTCGCGCGAAGTCTTCGGTAAGGTCAGGTTCTTCAGTTGAGTTCTCTTCAGGTGGTTCCGGTCTTAAGCATTGGAACTCTTGAGTGTTGATAAGTGCAGCCACGGCTCCATTGAATCCTTCTCTGAGTCGTCTAGTCTTGGACCGGGTCATGGGTGATTCATTGACAATGGGGATGATGGGTTCTAGTTGGTCCGGTTGCATGTCCACATCAGTTACCCACCAATGGTACTTGGCGAGCGGCAGCGGCTGCTTGCTCCGCCTGAGCAGCAAATTGGCGAGCAACCTCTTCAGCAGCTACCCGTGCAGCCTCCTGAGCAGCTACCCGAACAGCCTCCTGAGTAGCTCCCCGAGCAGCCTCCTGGGCGGCAACTCGAACTGCATCCTGAGCCACATTCCTGGCTACCTCCTCAGCGATCTGCCTCACCGCATCCTGGTTGCCATCCTGAATGACGGTCTGCGTGACCTCGACATTTTCTGCGACTCGCTAGACTCTGCTGTGCGGCCCGACCTCTGCCTCTAGTAACTCGAGTACTCCTTCGTGCGGCATCTGAACAAGGAAGAAACTGGTTAGAATCTGATGAATCTGTTGAGGGACGGAACTGAGATAAAAGAATAGTAGACTAATACCGGATAGGTGCAACTTTTTTTTTTTTTTTTTTTTTTTTTTTTAAAATCCCCGATCTCCAAAAATTTGAAAACCGTAAAAAGTTTTTTTTTTTTTTTTTTTAAATTCCACCTCCGGGTCGGAAACGGGATGGCAAACGGCTCTGATACCAAAATGTAACACCCGTCTCCCGACACTTGGGAACGGCGTGCTACTAAAGATAATATAATATAATATTTCAATTTCCTTAAATAAACCATGTCTAGATTTCCGCAAATCCATAAAAATAAGTCTGTCGTCTCATAACCACAATACCGTAAATAACCGTAAATATCAGGTCTGAAATACAATACGAAAATACGAAATTACAAATTAAACCATAAAAACCCAAAAGTAGCACCCGGTCCGATAAAACGTCTACTATTCTCAGTCTCACCTGAAAGGGAAAGAAGAGGGGTGAGTAACAGGGGAGTCACTCAGTGAGGTACGGGATGCTAAACACAGGAAAACGCAGTTCCGATCATAGCACTCCGAAAACGGTAAAAAGAAACTAGACATGAACAAACACGGTACCTAAAGCACCCACTGAACAATCAACCCTACGAACGGATCCAGTGACCGTCAACACCCTCCACTAGGAGGACAGTATGGGATAGTGCCCACTTCACCGCCGGGTTTGACGATTTATCGATCTTAAGGTCCCGGACAGCAGATCGACTAGGCTGCCCGTACCCCCTCTCACACAAGGCGTCGCTAGTACAGAAGTCCGTCTCTGTACCCCCGCAATCTCTAAACTCTAACATGCTCGACTCCTCGTATAATATATATTTATATATTTATATAAGTATAAGTATTTTAATTATATCTATATCAAACAATTATCAGTTTAACATGCACAAACAATGGGTTGAATCATCTATATCCCTATCTCCAAATTACAACAAAACTACCTAGACTCGATCAGAGAAACGGATCATATAAAGCTCTTAATTCCATCTTAGAAGTTCTAGGCGAAAGTACGGAATTCTATGAAAAGCCACCCTCACCTTTGGAATTGAGAAAAACTAGGGTTTCTGGACTCCGGATGCTTGAAAGGACGCCAAATCTGAAATCAGGACGAAAAATCGAGTGAGAACGGCTTTCGAACGGCGAAAAACGGTTAACGGTTCAAGTTGGTCAAAGTCAACGGTCAAAGTCAAAGTCAAAGTCAACAGTCAACCTGGTCAAATCAAACCGCGATTAAACCAGATTAAACCGGACCAAATCAGACTAAACCAGACTCAATTGATTTAAACCAAAAATTGAACCAAACCGAAATTGAAATTGAAATTGAACCGGAAATTGAATTAAACCGCCGAACCAAACCGAACCGAATTAAACCGGTCGGTCAAGCCAAACCGAAACCAAACCGGCGGCAGATCGCCGGCGAGTTCTCCGGCGACCGGCGGCGGCGAGGTACGGCGGCGACCGGCGACCGGCGACGGCGAGGCACGGCGGCGACCGGCGGCCGGCGACGGCGAGCACGGCGGCGGCCGGCGGCGGCGACCGGCGGAGGGCGGCGGCGGAGCTTACCGGCGGCGACGGCGAGAGACGGCGGCGCGGTGACGGCGGCGGCGGAGGCGACGGCGCGTGACGGTCACGCGCGGTGACTGCGGTGGCGCGTGAGGCGCGTGGCGTGACGCGCCAATCTTTGGACGGCGCGTGACGGCGCGTACGGTGGTTGGTTGTGCACGTCTCTTTGATGTCTGACGAGATCGTCTCGTCGAGACTGAATCCGGTGATGGTCTTAGAATTGCGAGATTCGAAACGGTTAGAAAGTTATGGACGTTTTACTGAACGGCCAATAAGAAACTGATCGGAAAACCGTTTTTCCGACGTACCTGAGCCGCGGACGGTGGAGGACGAGATCAACAAAGGTTTTCTGCTTCTTCTTCTTCTTCTTCTTCTTCCCTTCTCTCTCTCTCTCTCTCTCTCTCTCTCTCTCTCTCTCTTTCTCTCTCTCTCTCTCTCTCTCTCAAAAACACACGGTGGAAACAATAAGGGGAAAAGGGGGAGACACTTAATTAAAGGAGGAGGAGGGAGGAGTGGGGTGGGGGAAAAGGAAATAAAGAGGTGGTGGGGAAGGAAAAAAAATTGATGGGAAAAAGGGGATGTTACACCTAGGGTCACAACAGAAAGCAACAATGACGAGATGATAATTTGACAAGCTAGCAAGACCTTAGGCAAACGGATGAAAGCAAGGAATCAACAACAACTTTTTATGGTATTTTCGTTTATGATAATCAACAAACAATGATAAGAAAGGGAAACACACGAAGAGAAACTAAATAGCAAGGAAACGATTTTTTTTTTTTTTTTTTTGATAAGAGAACAAACAAAATAGCAAAAGAAATCAATGAAAACAATAAGGGTAAAGGATAGAAAACCAAAGGCAGATCCTTTGGCTCTGATACCAGATGATATAAGATCAGGAGTCCACCTAATCTTAAGGCACACGGATTCAGGATTGATAGGCTGGATGATTGATGAGTGAAGGTGGAGATGAGGGTGAAAGAGGCGTTGTTTGAATCCACAAACAACAATCTACCAAATCACTTGATTCCACAAGCGGTTTGGACAGAGATGGAACGAAAGCACCACAGAGGTTGTGAGGGGACCCCTGATACAGCAAATACACTCAGTCTATGGTGATTCCACACGCAGAGACAGAGCAAGACTCCAAGAACAGCCGGCGGCTAGAACAAGAGAGAAAACGTCGATATTTTATTAATGATCAAAAAAACTACCGATTACAAAGCTGCAGAGGGACCTTATTAAGTGGTCCTATCAGCTAGACCTAGTTTAGGTCGACACAAAACATAAAAACTACACAAAAGACTCAGAACTACAAGACTTGTAAAAATAAACAACAAGGCGTTCAAAATACAAGAAAAGGAAAGTTTGCAAAAAGAATAATAAAACTATCTAAAACGTCCTGGACTTGTCTGAGGCTCGAACTGTGGTCCTCTGAGTCCCTTTTAACCACTGAGACACGTTGGTTTAATTGCACAAATATATGATAACTTAAAGATACTGATTTGGGCTTGAATTGGCCGGTTTTGAAGCTGGAGTTGTTTGAGCTGGTTCGTCCAATAAACTCGAGTTCTTTGATTAATTCATCTTCTTGAAGTCCCATTAAATCCATATTGTTGAGGTCTTTAAGCGCTTCTACAGGAATTGAATGGAAGGCTTCAATACTTGGGAGTTGGTCTCTCTCGGAACCCTTGCAAGTCCGTCGACTTGTGAGCAGCATAACTTCTTCATTCGGGAAGATTTTGGATGATTCTTTCTCCCAGGGCTTCCCTGTTGAGTTAAGTTTCTGGAACATCTTGAATGGTAGCTTAACTCCTTATGATACGTCCTGTGTGCTCGAATCAATGGACATTGGTCGTTGATATGTTCTAGTTGGTCTTCTCCAAGAGTCTTGGTCAGCTTCTGTGCGTGTTCTCCATGCTTCTTGGTTGATGTTGACTTGAGGTCTACATCAAACCTCATAGGACATTTTTTGGACCCCAAATATGCTATCTAAGCTTTTATAAGGCACACAATAAAGTGCTCTTTCGAACACAAACTTGTATCACATGCTTCGCGTACTATCTTTATAAGAAGTTTTGCGAAAATAGTTTTGTTTAGAAACCTCATAGGACATTTTTTGGACCCCAAATATGCTATCTAAGCTTTTATAAGGTGTTAAACCTATTAACAATGATCAGACAGTATTCCGTGAATGATCAGATCAATAGGTGTATTCAAACGCCTATGATATCTTCTAGAAGGTCTTCAGGTCCAAGAACAAAGTGAAGAAACAAAGAATCGGTTGTCTCCCACTCTTGGTCGCTTCCCTCATTTCCTGGGCGGCGGTTCCCCATCATCTTCCTGGGCGGCGGTTCCCATTAGTTTATTTAGCTGATTTCAAATTGAAACCCTTACTTGTTCATCTATTTATATCGTGATTGAATGTATCATAAACACATTAAGGAAAACATCAATCCCATTTCTCTCTTATCCGATTTTACAATGTTCATCACTTAACTCTCTTTTCTTCTATTCTTTCCTTCGAATACTTCTCTCAAATACTTAAACACACTTCCGCAAACAATTCCAGAATGGTATCAGAGCCAGGTTCTATCCTGTGCTAAATAATCTCCTCATACTTCTCATTATACTTGTTCAAACCCTATTTCGTTCAGTTCGCTACTCTTTACCCAACGGTCCATAACAAAACGCTTCTTTCCCTTAGTGTTCTTCCGTTTGTTTCTGCTTCTAGAGTGTGTCTAGGCTTGTTGTTCGTAAACTCAAGGCTCAAACCCTTGAGAACGCTCTCAACAAGTGTTTTGGAAACCACTTAACCCTCGGTCCTTACTATTGTCCAACGGTCCAAAGAAGCTTCATCCATGGAAGAAACAAAACCAACAAAGAAGGCGCCACTTCATGTTACTCTGAAAGGAGTGAACTACTTGTTGTGGGCTAGAACCACAAGAACAGCCTTGTGCAGCCGTCGTCTTTGGAGTCACATAACCAATGGAGTCTCCAAAGAAGAGCTCACAAGAGAAGGAGAGGTTGTTCCCTTTGAAGAAAGCGACTGGTTCCAAGAGGACCAAACTGTCTTGTCTTTGCTTCAAGGATCTCTCAGCCCTGAAACCCTGGAGGCATACTCATACTGTGAAACCGCCAAGGAGTTATGGGAAACACTTGAAAAAGTGTATGGAAACATCTCCAATCTCAGCCGAGTCTTTGAAGTTAAGAAAGCTATCAATGACTTGCACCAAGAAGACATGGAGTTTACCAAACACTTTGGGAGGTTCAGATCTCTGTGGGCTGAGCTTGAAATGCTCAGACCTAGCACACTGGATCCATCAATCCTCAACGAAAGGCGAGAACAAGACAAAGTCTTTGCCTTGTTACTCACACTGAATCCAACCTACAATGACCTCATCAAGCATCTTCTCAGAGCGGACAAGCTCCCAAGCTTGGAGGAAGTCTGTTCCAAGATCCAAAAGGAGCAGGGGTCAGTGGGATTATTGGAGGCAAAGGCGAGTTAGTGACAGCTAACAAAGGAGAGCTAGTCACAGCCAACAAAAGCGAATCACTCACGGCTAACAAAGGAGCCTACAGATCTGAAGACAAGAAGAACTTGTTCTGTGAGCACTGCAAAAAGAAGGGCCATACAAAGGAGAAATGCTGGATCATTCACCCACATCTCAAACCAAGCAAGTGGAAGGAATCAAAGGCGAATTACGCTTTTGATGGTACCAATGATCAAGCGGCTAGCAGTTCATCCACAAGACCAACATATGGAGAAGGAGCAGCTGTAGCAGCCTCTTCTCAATATGTAACCAAAGGCGACCTGGAGTCACTCATCAAAGCACTCTTGAAAGAATCTGGTAACACACTTGGTACTTCGTTTTATGTGGTGAAGAGCCTTGAAAACTCTCTTGGTAGATCCTTACATGCGGTTAAAAACAAACCTTTGATAGTTGATTCAGGAGCCTCACATCATATGATTAGTGATATAAACTTAATTAGCAATGTGCAACCTGCTGTAGGAAATGTAGAAATTGCTAATGGTGAAAGGGTTCCAGTTAAAGGAGTAGGAGACTTGAAATTATTTGATAAAAAATCCAAAGCCTTCTATATGCCTACTTTCACCTCTAACTTGTTATCTATAAAAAGGGCTACTACTGATTTGAATTGTCTTGCTGTTTTTAGTCCTAATGATTCTGGTTTCAGGATATTGAAACAAACAAAGTGCTGGGGACAGGAACCACTAAGGATGATCTTTATGTGCTTGAAGACACTAAGCTCTCATCCAATCTATCCAATTTATCTACTACTCCTACTGCTGTCGTTGCTTGTGCGAATAATGTCTTATGGCATGCTAGATTAGGACATCCTCATTCTCGTGCCTTAAGCCTAATGCTGCCTTCGATTTCCTTTAAGTCTGATGAATGTGAAGCTTGTATTCTAGGAAAACATTGTAGAAATGTGTTTCCCAAGTCTTCTACTATTTATAAGAACTGTTTTGATTTAGTGCATTCTGATGTTTGGACAAGTCCTTGCGAGTCTAGAGATCAAAACAAGTATTTTGTTACATTCATTGATGAGAAATCTAAGTATACATGGCTTACTCTCCTTCCATCTAAAGATAGGGTGTTTGAAGCATTTAGAAACTTTCAAAACCATATTACTAATCACTTTAATGCCAAGATCAAAATTTTTAGATCAGATAATGGAGGAGAGTACACTGGACATGCATTCAAAGAACATTTGGCCAAACATGGAATTATTCATCAAACAAGCTGCCCATAACACCTCAGCAAAATGGAGTAGCTGAAAGAAAGAATCGCCATCTCATGGAAGTAGCAAGATCTATGATGTTCCATCACAATGTGCCCAAAAGATTCTGGGGAGATGCAGTTCTCTCAGCTTGCTACTTGATCAACCGGATACCCACACGAATCCTGAACGATTCATCGCCATATGAGGTACTTAACTCAACTAAACCTTCCATTGAACACTTACGTGTCTTTGGTTGTGTCTGCTTGTGTTTGTTCCAGGTGATCAACGTAACAAGCTAGAACCCAAGAGTACCAAAGCAATGTTTATTGGCTACTCTGCAACACAAAAGGGATACAAATGCTATCTTCCTCAGACCAGAAGAGTATAGTATCCAGAGATGTCAAGTTCATGGAGAATGAAGGCTTCTACAAGGATCGGAATTGGGACAATCTTCAGAATCTCTCCCATCCCACATCAGATAGAGCTACTAACCTCCGGACTCTCTAGACCGTCTCGGTGTGATTCTTCCAGGTCCGGGACCTACAGCTCCTAAAGTGTCCCAGGATACTCCACCAGGCTCTAGAGAAGCTTCCCCGGTTGATCCTGAAGGGGGAATGGTGAAAGTAGTGAGGAACCGGTTAGAGAATCAGTTCAAGAAGAACCAGTTAGAGAATCAGTTCAAGAGAATCAGTTCTGGTTCAAGACTCCAATAAGGTTCATGATCAAGGCGAAGCGTCTCCAACTGAAGAGGAACCTGATCAGCCAGTTGTTCTAAGGAGGAGCACACGTGTGAGGAAAGATCCATCTAACTGGATTAATACAAGGGTATACTACAACAACAATGCGGTTGCTCATCCAAATCAAATCACATGCTCGTTTGCTTACTTTCCAAGGGAACATCAAGCCTTTATGGGTGCCCTGATACAAGGAGAAGTGCCAACGACCTATGAGGAAGCAATAGAACTCAAGGTTTGGCGTGATGCGGTTGGAGATGAAGTGTGAGCCATGGAACGCAATCACACTTGGGATGAAGCACGCTTCCAAAAGGAAAGAAACCAGTCAGCTCAAGATGGGTATTTACCATCAAATACAAAAGCGATGGTGAAATAGAAAGGCACAAGGCGAGATTGGTGGCTAGAGGATTCACTCAGACATTTGGTGAAGATTATAGAGACACGTTTGCCCCGGTTGCTAAGCTGCACACAGTAAGGGTGGTTCTCTCATTGGCAACAAACTTGGATGGGATTTATGGCAGATGGATGTCAAGAATGCATTTCTACAAGGAGAGTTGGAGGAAGAAATCTACATGACACCTCCACCAGGCCTTGAAAGAAGTGTTAGCCCAGGCAAAGTCTTGAGGTTGAGGAAGGCAATCTACGGTCTGAAACAATCACCTAGAGCTTGGTACCAAAAGCTGAGTAGAGTGCTACTAGATAGAGGCTTCTCAAGATCAGAAGCGGATCACACGTTATTCACTATGACCAGCCAAGAAGGTATAGTTGTCATTCTCATTTATGTAGATGATATAATCATCTCTGGGAATGACAAGGTAAGCATTTCTAACACCAAAGCCTATTTAAAGTCTGTGTTTGATATAAAGGACTTAGGTGAACTGAAGTACTTTCTAGGTATTGAAGTTTGTAGATCTAAGGAGGGTCTGTTTCTATCACAACGAAAGTATGCACTTGATCTTTTGAATGAAGCAGGTGATTTAGGTACAAGACCGGCAAAGACCCCATTAGAAGACGACTACAAGGCAGATCGTAAGGGGGAGCCTGAAGATGAGCTATACAGCGATGCAGTCCAATACAGAAGGATGGTTGGTAAGCTTATATATCTCACTATAACTAGACCTGATTGTGTTTCTCTGTGAATCAGGTGAGCCAACATATGCAAAAACCCAAGATCCATCATTGGAACATGGTGAACCGCATTCTAAGATACCTAAGAGGAACAATGGACCATGGAATCTGGATGGGATGCAATGGAAGCTCTGAGATAGTAGGCTACTGTGATGCTGATTGGGCTGGTGACCGCGATGATAGAAGATCAACCACTGGGTACTGCACATTCATAGGCGGCAATTTAGTTACCTGGAAAAGCAAGAAGCAAAGGGTGGTATCATGTTCAAGTGCTGAAGCTGAATACAGAGCAATGAGGAGGCTGACGACTGAGCTCATGTGGTTGAAGAATCTGCTCAAAGACTTTGGAATTGATCAGCGCACACCAATCACAATGCATTGTGATAATCAAGCAGCAATGCACATCGCCTCCAACTCAGTATTTCATGAGAGAACTAAGCATATTGAAGTTGATTGCCACAAAGTGAGAGAGCAAGTCCAGCTAGGAGTTATTCTTCCATGTTACACAAGGAGTTCTGACCAGCTAGCTGATATATTCACCAAATCGGCGACACAGAAGGTCAGTGAGTTCATCCATTCAAAACTTGGACTCACTGACATTACATTGACTTGATCTTCCCTAAACCGTAAAGATCATACTCTTTTCCCTTGGTGAAGTTTTATCCCATGTGGTTTTCTTTATTGAGGTTTTTTTAATGAGGTGGTCTCTTGCGGTTCCAAGCTTTAATCATTCACCAAGATTAAAGCAAAGGAGGGGAGTGTTAAACCTATTAACAATGATCAGACAGTATTCGTGAATGATCAGATCAATAGGTGTATTCAAACGCCTATGATATCTTCTAGAAGGTCTTCAGGTCCAAGAACAAAGTGAAGAAACAAAGAATCGGTTGTCTCCACTCTTGGTCGCTTCCCTCATTTCCTGGGCTGCGGTTCCCCATCCTCATTTCCTGGGCGGCGGTTCCCATTAGTTATTTAGCTGATTTCAAATTTGAAACCCTTACTTGTTCATCTATTTATATCGTGATTGAATGTATCATAAACATAAGGAAAACATCAATCCCATTCTCTCTTATCCGATTTTACAATGTTCATCACTTAACTCTTTTCTTCTATTCTTTCCTTCGAATACTTCTCTCAAATACTTAAACACACTTCCGCAAACAATTCCAGAATAAGGTACACATTAAAGTGCTCTTTTGGAACACAAACTTGTATCCCATGCTTCGCGTTCATATTTATAAGAAGTTTTGCGAAATAGTTTTGTTTAGAAACATCATAGGACATTTTTTGGACCCCAAATATGCTATCTAAGCTTTTATAAGGTACACATTAAAGTGCTCTTTTGGAACACAAACTTGTATCCCATGCTTCGCGTTCAATCTTTATAAGAAGTTTTGTTAAAATAGTTATGTTTTGAAACCTCATAGGACATTTTTTGGACCCCAAATATGCTATCTAAGCTTTTATAAGGTACACATTAAAGTGCTCTTTTGGAACACAAACTTGTATCCTATGCTTCGCGTTCTATCTTTATAAGAAGTTTTTCGAATATAGTTTTATTTAGAAACCTCATAGGACATTTTTTGGACCCCAAATATGCTATCTAAGCTTTTATAAGGTACACAATAAAGTTCTCCTTTCGAACACAAACTTGTATCACATGCTTCGCGTTCTATCTATATAAGAAGTTTTGCTAAAATAGTTATATTGTGAAACCTCATATGACATTTTTTGGACCCCAAATATGCTATCTAAGCTTTTATAAGGTACACATTAAAGTGCTCTTTTGGAACACAAACTTGTATCCCATGCTTCGCGTTCTATCTTTATAAGAAGTTTTTCGAATATAGTTTTGTTTATAAACCTCATAGGACATTTTTTGGACCCCAAATATGCTATCTAAGCTTTTATAAGGTACACAATAAAGTGCTCCTTTCGAACACAAACTTGTATCACATGCTTCGTGTTCTATCTATATAAGAAGTTTTGCGAAAATAGTTATGTTGTGAAACCTCATATGACATTTTTTGGACACCAAATACGCTATCTAAGATTTTATAAGGTACACATTAAAGTGCTCTTTTGGAACACAAACTTATATCCCATGCTTCGCGTTCTATCTTTATAAGAAGTTTTTCGAAAATAGTTTTGTTTAGAAACCTCATAGGACATTTTTTGGACCCCAAATATGCTATCTAAGCTTTTATAAGGTACACAATAAAGTGCTCTTTTGGAACACAAACTTGTATCCCATGCTTCGCGTTCTATCTTTATAAGAAGTTTTGCGAAATAGTTTTGTTTAGAAACCTCGTAGGACACTCTTTGGACTCCAAATATGCTATCTAAGCTTTTAAAAGGAACACATTAAAGTGCTCTTTTGGAACACAAACTTGTATCCCATGCTTCGCGTTCTATCTTTATAAGAAGTTTTGCGAAAATAGTTATGTTTTGAAACCTCATGGGACATTTTTTGGACCCCAAATATGCTATCTAAGCTTTTATAAGGTACACATTAAAGTGCTCTTTTGGAACACAAACTTGTATCCCATGCTTCGCGTTCTATCTATATAAGAAGTTTTGCGAAAATAGTTATGTTGTGAAACCTCATATGACATTTTTTGGACCCCAAATACGCTATCTAAGCTTTTATAAGGTACACATTAAAGTGCTCTTTTGGAACACAACTTGTATCCCATGCTTCGCGTTCTATCTTATAAGAAGTTTTTTTGAAAATAGTTTTGTTTAGAAACCTCATAGGACATTTTTTGGACCCCAAATATGCTATCTAAGCTTTTATAAGGTACACAATAAAGTGCTCTTTTGGAACACAAACTTGTATCCCATGCTTCGCGTTCTATCTTTATAAGAAGTTTTTCGAAAATAGTTTTGTTTAGAAACCTCATAGGACATTTTTTGGACCCCAAATATGCTATCTAAGCTTTTATAAGGCACACAATAAAGTGCTCTTTTCGAACACAAACTTGTATCACATGCTTCGCGTACTATCTTTATAAGAAGTTTTGCGAAAATAGTTTTGTTTAGAAACCTCATAGGACATTTTTTGGACCCCAAATATGCTATCTAAGCTTTTATAAGGTACACATTAAAGTGCTCTTTTGGAACACAAACTTGTATCCCATGCTTCGCGTTCTATCTTTATAAGAAGTTTTGCGAAAATAGTTTTGTTTAGAAACATCATAGGACATTTTTTGGACCCCAAATATGCTATCTAAGCTTTTATAAGGTACACATTAAAGTGCTCTTTTGGAACACAAACTTGTATCCCATGCTTCGCGTTCAATCTTTATAAGAAGTTTTGTTAAAATAGTTATGTTTTGAAACCTCATAGGACATTTTTTGGACCCCAAATATGCTATCTAAGCTTTTATAAGGTACACATTAAAGTGTTCTTTTGGAACACAAACTTGTATCCCATGCTTCGCGTTCTATCTTTATAAGAAGTTTTTCGAATATAGTTTTATTTAGAAACCTCATAGGACATTTTTTGGACCCCAAATATGCTATCTAAGCTTTTATAAGGTACACAATAAAGTTCTCCTTTCGAACACAAACTTGTATCACATGCTTCGCGTTCTATCTATATAAGAAGTTTTGCTAATATAGTTATATTGTGAAACCTCATATGACATTTTTTGGACCCCAAATATGCTATCTAAGCTTTTATAAGGTACACATTAAAGTGCTCTTTTGGAACACAAACTTGTATCCCATGCTTCGCGTTCTATCTTTATAAGAAGTTTTTCGAATATAGTTTTGTTTATAAACCTCATAGGACATTTTTTGGACCCCAAATATGCTATCTAAGCTTTTATAAGGTACACAATAAAGTGCTCCTTTCGAACACAAACTTGTATCACATGCTTCGTGTTCTATCTATATAAGAAGTTTTGCGAAAATAGTTATGTTGTGAAACCTCATATGACATTTTTTGGACCCCAAATACGCTATCTAAGCTTTTATAAGGTACACATTAAAGTGCTCTTTTGGAACACAAACTTGTATCCCATGCTTCGCGTTCTATCTTTATAAGAAGTTTTTCGAAAATAGTTTTGTTTAGAAACCTCATAGGACATTTTTTGGACCCCAAATATGCTATCTAAGCTTTTATAAGGTACACAATAAAGTGCTCTATTGGAACACAAACTTGTATCCCATGCTTCGCGTTCTATCTTTATAAGAAGTTTTGCGAAATAGTTTTGTTTAGAAACCTCGTAGGACACTCTTTGGACTCCAAATATGCTATCTAAGCTTTTAAAAGGAACACATTAAAGTGCTCTTTTGGAACACAAACTTGTATCCCATGCTTCGCGTTCTATCTTTATAAGAAGTTTTGCGAAAATAGTTATGTTTTGAAACCTCATGGGACATTTTTTGGACCCCAAATATGCTATCCAAGCTTTTATAAGGTACACATTAAAGTGCTCTTTTGGAACACAAACTTGTATCCCATGCTTTGCGTTCTATCTATATAAGAAGTTTTGCGAAAATAGTTATGTTGTGAAACCTCATATGACATTTTTTGGACCCCAAATACGCTATCTAAGCTTTTATAAGGTACACATTAAAGTGCTCTTTTGGAACACAAACTTGTATCCCATGCTTCGCGTTCTATCTTTATAAGAAGTTTTTTTGAAAATAGTTTTGTTTAGAAACCTCATAGGACATTTTTTGGACCCCAAATATGCTATCTAAGCTTTTATAAGGTACACAATAAAGTGCTCTTTTGGAACACAAACTTGTATCCCATGCTTCGCGTTCTATCTTTATAAGAAGTTTTTCGAAAATAGTTTTGTTTAGAAAGGACATTTTTTGGACCCCAAATATGCTATCTAAGCTTTTATAAGGCACACAATAAAGTGCTCTTTTCGAACACAAACTTGTATCACATGCTTCGCGTACTATCTTTATAAGAAGTTTTGCGAAAATAGTTTTGTTTAGAAACCTCATAGGACATTTTTTGGACCCCAATATGCTATCTAAGCTTTTATAAGGTACACATTAAAGTGCTCTTTTGGAACACAACTTGTAGCCCATGATTCGCGTTCTATCTTTATAAGAGTTTTGCGAAAATAGTTTTGTTTAGAAACATCATAGGACATTTTTTGGACCCCAAATGCTATCTAAGCTTTTATAAGGTACACATTAAAGTGCTCTTTTGGAACACAAACTTGTATCCCATGCTTCGCGTTCAATCTTTATAAGAAGTTTTGTTAAAATAGTTATGTTTTGAAACCTCATAGGACATTTTTTGGACCCCAAATATGCTATCTAAGCTTTTATAAGGTACACATTAAAGTGCTCTTTTGGAACACAAACTTGTATCCCATGCTTCGCGTTCTATCTTTATAAGAAGTTTTTCGAATATAGTTTTATTTAGAAACCTCATAGGACATTTTTTGGACCCCAAATATGCTATCTAAGCTTTTATAAGGTACACAATAAAGTGCTCTTTTGGAACACAAACTTGTATCCCATGCTTCGCGTTCTATCTTTATAAGAAGTTTTTCGAAAATAGTTTTGTTTAGAAAGGACATTTTTTGGACCCCAAATATGCTATCTAAGCTTTTATAAGGCACACAATAAAGTGCTCTTTTCGAACACAAACTTGTATCACATGCTTCGCGTTCTATCTTTATAAGAAGTTTTGCGAAAATAGTTTTGTTTAGAAACCTCATAGGACATTTTTTGGACCCCAAATATGCTATCTAAGCTTTTATAAGGTACACATTAAAGTGCTCTTTTGGAACACAAACTTGTATCCCATGCTTCGCGTTCTATCTTATAAGAAGTTTTGCGAATATAGTTTTGTTTAGAAACATCATAGGACATTTTTTGGACCCCAAATATGCTATCTAAGCTTTTATAAGGTACACATTAAAGTGCTCTTTTGGAACACAAACTTGTATCCCATGCTTCGCGTTCTATCTTTATAAGAAGTTTTGCGAAAATAGTTATGTTTTGAAACCTCATAGGACATTTTTTGGACCCCAAATATGCTATCTAAGCTTTTATAAGGTACACATTAAAGTGCTCTTTTGGAACACAAACTTGTATCCCATGCTTGCGTTCTATCTATATAAGAAGTTTTGCGAAAATAGTTTTGTTTAGAAACCTCATAGGACATTTTTTGGACCCCAAATATGCTATCTAAGCTTTTATAAGGTACACAATAAAGTTCTCCTTTCGAACACAAACTTGTATCACATGCTTCGCATTCTATCTATATAAGAAGTTTTGCGAAAATAGTTATATTGTGAAACCTCATATGACATTTTTTGGACCCCAAATATGCTATCTAAGCTTTTATAAGGTACACATTAAAGTGCTCTTTTGGAACACAAACTTGTATCCCATGCTTCGCGTTCTATCTTTATAAGAAGTTTTTCGAAAATAGTTTTGTTTAGAAACCTCATAGGACATTTTTTGGACCCCAAATATGCTATCTAAGCTTTTATAAGGTACACAATAAAGTGCTCTTTTGGAACACAAACTTGTATCCCATGCTTCGCGTTCTATCTTTATAAGAAGTTTTTCGAATATAGTTTTGTTTATAAACCTCATAGGACAATTTTTGGACCCCAAATATGCTATCTAAGCTTTTATAAGGTACACAATAAAGTGCTCCTTTCGAACACAAACTTGTATCACATGCTTCGTGTTCTATCTATATAAGAAGTTTTGGGAAAATAGTTATGTTGTGAAACCTCATATGACATTTTTTGGACCCTAAATACGCTATCTAAGCTTTTATAAGGTACACATTAAAGTGCTCTTTTGGAACACAAACTTGTATCCCATGCTTCGCGTTCTATCTTTATAAGAAGTTTTTCGAAAATAGTTTTGTTTAGAAACCTCATAGGACATTTTTTGGACCCCAAATATGCTATCTAAGCTTTTATAAGGTACACAATAAAGTGCTCTTTTGGAACACAAACTTGTATCCCATGCTTCGCGTTCTATCTTTATAAGAAGTTTTGCGAAAATAGTTTTGTTTAGAAACCTCGTAGGAGACTCTTTGGACTCCAAATATGCTATCTAAGCTTTTAAAAGGAACACATTAAAGTGCTCTTTTGGAACACAAACTTGTATCCCATGCTTCGCGTTCTATCTTTATAAGAAGTTTTGCGAAAATAGTTATGTTTTGAAACCTCATGGGACATTTTTTGGACCCCAAATATGCTATCCAAGCTTTTATAAGGTACACATTAAAGTGCTCTTTTGGAACACAAACTTGTATCCCATGCTTCGCGTTCTATCTTTATAAGAACTTTTGCGAAAATAGTTTTGTTTAGAAACCTCATTGGACATTTTTTGGACCCCAAATATGCTATCTAAGCTTTTATAAGGTACACATTAAAGTGCTCTTTTGGAACACAAACTTGTATCCCATGCTTCGCGTTCAATCTTTATAAGAAGTTTTGTTAAAATTGTTATGTTTTGAAACCTCATAGGACATTTTTTGGACCCCAAATATGCTATCTAAGCATTTATAATGTACACATTAAAGTGCTCTTTTGGAACACAAACTTGTATCCCATGCTTCGCGTTCTATCTTTATAATAAGTTTTTCGAAAATAGTTTTGTTTAGAAACCTCATAGGACATTTTTTGGACCCCAAATATGCTATCTAAGCTTTTATAAGGCACACAATAAAGTGCTCATTTCGAACACAAACTTGTATGACATGCTTCGCGTTCTATCTTTATAAGAAGTTTTGCGAAAATAGTTTTGTTTAGAAACCTCATAGGACATTTTTTGGACTCCAAATATGCTTTCTAAGCTTTTATTAGGTACATTAAAGTGCTCTTTTGGAATACAAACTTGTATCCCATGCTTCGCGTTCTATCTTTATAAGAAGTTTTGTGAAAATAGTTATGTTTTGAAACCTCATATGATGTAAGCACGAGGGTGGATATGGGGCAAGAAGGCTGGTTGTTCAACGCTCTCCTTCAAGCTAGATGATGGTCGAATGATGCGAGTGATATGGGATCAAGCCAACTGGTTGTTCAACTCTCTTTGGCAGGATCGGTTGATGGAATGGATTGAGGACGCCACAAAGCCTTATGGATCTAAGCTTTGATAAGTCAAGATTGCTCAAGGTCGATATTACACACGAACTCAAGACTTCAAAAGGGTTTTCATAGATGAAAAGCTCCGGTTTCTTTATTGATATCAGTTGTAAAGATACACGGCTGCTCTAGAGGCCTTATAAACAAACCGATGCAGCTTTGCCCTACTTGGGGACTTGAAGCAAATACAAGAAATTACAAGTACTGAAAAGAAAACTACTCATTCGAATTACAAAGCTAAGTAAACCGTAAATAACTAGCTAACTAATTGAACCTGATTCAAACATGAACACACGGTTAGTATCATAATGTATTGAATTGATTTAGACCATACCTTATACGGTTTATTGGACCGTGTGTGAAGTGCAGCGTTTCATTAAGCTGCTTGGATGCTGAATATGGCAAGTTCCTTCCCTTGGCGAGTTGATAACATAGGCCATGCTTCTCGTGATTAAAGTAATTAACAAAGCGGAAGTAACTGAGTGTTTTGTGTAAGAAGTGTGATGAAGAGTAAGTTTGTGATTAAGAACAAGAATGAAACACGAATTGAGAGAAGGAGTTTATGAGCAAGGATGAGTATATTTCCTTGTGTATTTGTT
This sequence comes from Isatis tinctoria, assembly GCA_010577795.1. Lineage (NCBI taxonomy): Eukaryota > Viridiplantae > Streptophyta > Magnoliopsida > Brassicales > Brassicaceae > Isatis > Isatis tinctoria. Next base: position 54,311 of record VHIU01000410.1, read on the forward strand.
GCTTACAACCGAAATGAGCTTAAATAGACAAGGTAAGTAGAAACAAGTGGTAGACACAATTTTGAATTAGAAATGATTCAAAGGGACAAACTAAAGAACTTTAACCCCACCTTTGTCTCGCCCTCCTTGGTTTAAACTGCTCTTGGGCGCTCAAAGACTTTGTGTAGACCTTCTAGAAGTCAACTTAGGTGTTTGGATACACACATTGACTTGATCACACACTGAATACCGATTTATCCATTTGTACTTGAATAATTCTTTCTTCTTTTGATATTCTTCAATATTCAATATATTCAATACTCCCCTTCAAGCTTAAACCGAGGATGGGTTAAGCTTGGGACTATGTAGATTCACCTCGTTAAAAACCTCCATGTAGCAAAACCTCGTGGGACAAAAAACTCCATGTAGGAAAAGAGTGTGAACCTCATTGTCTAGGGTCTTCAGGACGTGCTTGTGTGAGATCCATGAGTCCAAGCTTCTCATGGATGAACTCACATATCTTCAATGTAGCCGCCTTAGTAAAGATATCAGCTAGCTGTTCTGAACTCCGTGTATAGCAAGGCAAGATAACTCCTAATTGCATCTGCTCTCTCACCTTGTGACAATCCACTTCAATGTGCTTGGTTCTTTCATGAAATACTGAGTTTGAAGCAATGTGGATAGCAGCCTGATTATCACAATGCATTGTGATTGGAAGTGGTGTCTTGATTCCCAAGTCTTCCAATAACATCTTTAGCCACATCAATTCAGTTGTCAATCTTCTCATTGCTCTATACTCAGCCTCCGTGCTAGAGCATGAAACGATCTTTTGTTTCTTGCTCTTCCAAGTTACTAAATTGCCTCCAACAAACGTGCAATAGCCTGTAGTTGATCTCCTATCTTCTCTATCACCAGCCCAATCAGCATCACAATAGCCTACTATGCTTGAGCTTTCATTACAACCCATCCAAAGACCTCTTTCTGATGTTCCCTTTAAATATCGCAGAATCCGGTTCATCATACTCCAATGAGACATCCTTGGCTCTTGCATGTGCTGACTGACCTGGTTCACAGCAAAACACAAGTCAGGACGAGTAAGAGTAAGATATATTAACTTACCAACAAGCCTTCGGTATAGTTTGGCATCTTCAAACGGTTGATCATCCTCGCTTTCTCCTCTTTGATGTACTTTGTATGCATCTTCAATAGGAGTCCTGATTGGTGTCTCATCCTGTATTCCTGATTCAAGCAAAAGATCAAGTGTGTACTTTCTTTGGGATAAGAAGAGACCTTCCTTTGATCTACATACTTCTATTCCAAGAAAGTACTTTAGCTTACCAAGATCTTTAATATCAAAGACCGAATTTAAATAAGCCTTAGTGTTTTGGATACCAACCTTGTCATCCCCTGATATGATGATATCATCAACATATATGAGAATGACTACAATACCTTCTTGGCTTTGCATGGTGAACAAAGTATGATCAGCTTCAGACCTCTTGAATCCACGATTAAGTAAGGTGAAGCTCAGTTTTCTATACCATGCTCTTGGAGATTGCTTTAAACCGTAAATTGCTTTTCTCAGCCTAAGTACTTTTCCTGGTTGTATACTGTCTTCAAGGCCTGGTGGTGGTGTCATATAGACCTCTTCTTCCAGCTCCCCTTGAAGAAAAGCATTCTTCACATCCATTTGCCACAATTCCCACTCCAAGTTTGTTGCAAGTGAAAGTACAACTCGGACTGTATGCAATTTGGCTACTGGAGCAAAAGTATCACGATAATCTTCTCCATAGGTTTGTGTGAATCCTCTTGCAACCAGCCTTGCCTTGTATCTTTCTATTTCTCCGTCGCTTTTATATTTGATTGTGAAGACCCATCTTGAACTAACTGTCTTCTTTCCTTTGGGCAAATCTGCTTCATCCCAAGTATGATTCTTTATCATTGCACCCGTTTCTTCTCCACACGCATCTCTCCACACCTTATGTTCTTTGGCTTCTTCATATGTTTTTGGTACTTCTTCTTGATCAAGAATACTCATGAACACTTGATGTTCTTCAGGAAAATGCGCAAAAGAGCACACAGCTTGTTCTGGATGACCTTCTGCTTGGCAATTGTAGTATACTCTTGTATTTACCCAATTAGAGGGATCCTTTCTGATCCTCTGACTTCTTCTTAATGCAATAGGTTGATCCACCAGTTGCTCTTCCATTTGCGCAGGTTGGTCAATCACCATTTGTATGGTTCCTCCACATGTGTTGGACCAGGTTCCTCCTCATTTGTTTGAATTGGAGACTCCTCATTTGTTTCTTCATGAGCTTGATCATGATCATGATTGACGTTCTCCCCTTCAGGATCAAGCGGGACTGAGGTAGGCGGAGGAGGCGTGGAGGGAGGAGGCATTGAGATTCCCAAATTTTGAAAGAGTATACGTAAGTTGGTAGCTCTATCAGACTGGGATTGAGCAAGGTTCTCCAAGCTTGACCAATCCTTTTCCGTGAAGTATCCTTTCTCTTCAAAGAACTTCACATCACGAGATACCATGACTTTGCCGGTTTCTGGCACCAAACACTTATATCCCTTTTGAGTAGTAGAGTAACCAATAAACATACTCTTCATGCTCTTAGCATCTAGCTTATTACGGTTCTCCCCTGGAACTAAAACAAAAGCCACACAACCAAACACACGTAAGTGATCAAGTACTGGTTTGGTCTTAGTGTGTACCTCAAAAGGTGAAATGTCATGAAGGACTTTGGTTGGTGTTCTGTTGATCAGATAGCAAGCCGTAACCACTGCATCTCCCCAATATTTCTTTGGAACACTTGTATGAAACATCATAGAGCGAGCTACTTCCATGAGATGTCTATTCTTCCTTTCAGCCACTCCATTTTGTTGTGGAGTGTAAGGACAACTAGTTTGATGAATAATCCCATTTTTGGATATGAATTGCTTGAACGCATGACTTGTATATTCACCACCATTATCTGAACGAAAAATTTTAATTTTAGCATTATAATGATTGGTGATATAAGCATGAAAACTAACAAATGCCTCAAGCACACGATCCTTAGATGGAAGCAAAGTTAACCATGTATATTTTGATTTCTCATCAATAAAAGTAACAAAGTATTTATGATTATCTCTAGATATGCATGGTGAAGTCCAAACATCTGAATGGATTAAATCAAAACAATTTTCATAAAAACTAGATGATTTAGGAAAAACAGTCTTGCAATGTTTGCCAAGAATACACGCTTCACAATCCTCATTTTGAAATTGAATGCTAGGCAATAACAAGTTAAGAGCCCTATGATGAGGGTGTCCTAATCTAGCATGCCAAATCGCATTATTTGAAACAAAACAATTCAAACTCAAATCGCATGATAAAGAAGAGGGTTTAGTGTCTTCAAGAACATATAAGTTCCCTTTGGTGGTTCCTTGCCCAAGACACTTGCTAGTCTCAATATCCTGAAACCAAAAATCATTAGCCCCAAATATAGCATAGCAATTCAAGTCAGAAGTAGCCTTTCTAACAGATAGCAAATTCGATTTAAAAGTTGGCATATAGAAGGCTGAGGTTTCTTTATCAAACAACTTTAAATCCCCAATTCCTTCTATCTTAACATTATCTCCATTTGCAATACTAACATGCCCTAAAGCTGGTTTAATATTGTTCATGAGTTTAGCATCACTAATCATATGGTGACTAGCTCCAGAATCAACTACCAATGGTTTAACACTATCCATCACCCTAGCATTGCTACAAGAAATTCCAGACTTAATTGCTAACGGTTTACTAGAGATATCTATCCAGTTAACATTGCTACAAGAGGCATGAACGCTCATGGGTTTAGCAATGTTACCAGACTCCTTAAGCGCTTTGATAAGTGCATCAAGGTCTGATTTCTTCACAACGTCTGAGGATGCAACCATTGCTCTTCCTCCAGAATGAGAAGAACCACCTTGTTCTTGAGTCCCGGATTGTCCAGCTGCTGCGTGAGCCTTGTGGTTGTCTTTCCACTTGCCCTGACCAGAGTTGGTATCCCACCGGTTTCCAGCTTGCCTTAGGTGAGGGTACAGCGTATAACACTTCTCCTTAACATGGCCAACCTTCTTGCAATGCTCGCAAAAGAGATGTGGATTCTTGTAGTATGACTTGTTGGCGCTTGCTTGTGAAACATTCACTTGTTCTGCTTTGTTGGCCAGAACAAGTTCTCCACCTTTTCCTCCAATAAGACCGATTGAACCTTGTTCCTTTTGGATCTGAGCACACACCTCATCCAAGCTAGGAAGCTTTACACCTCTCAAGATGTGCTTAATCAAATCGTTGTAAGATGGATTCAGCACCATGAGAAGAGCAAACACCCTATCTTGCTCTCGCCTTTCGTTGAGAACACTAGCTTCAAGCGTGGGTGGTCTCAGCATTTCAAGTTCAGCCCAAAGAGATCTGAACTTGCCAAAGAACTTGTTGAACTCCATGTCTTCTTGGCTCAAATTGTTGATGGCTCTCTTAACCTCAAACACTCTAGTGAGATTAGAGACATTTCCGAACACATTCTTCAAGGTGTTCCAAAGTTCTTTTGCTCCTTCACAATAGGAGTAAGCTTCAAGAACTGATACATCCAAAGAAGCCTGAAGAATAGCTAACACGGCTTGATCTTCTTGGAACCACTTGTTGGTGTCCACCATAGCCGCTTCATTTTCTTCAGCTTGATCACCAGATAGTTCTTCAACGTGGCTCCAAACACCACGACCACACAGAACAGCTTTCGCGGTTCTTGCCCAAAGAAGATAATTGTCTCCTCCTTTGAGAGTCACCGGAAGTACAATACTTTTCCCTTCATCTAAACCCATTGTTTCAAGTGAGAACAGAACTTCTACACAATGAGTAAAAGAGATTTGAGAAAGAACTGAAGAGAAAGAATTTTTAGGGTAAAAATACGGTTTTAATCTTAACAATGATTCAAGAACAAAACTTCAAAGAACAAGATGAAGTTTTTTCAAGAACCGTTTTAAGAACAAGATAAAGAGTGTTCTAAACACAAGAAAAGAAATATCAAGGTTCAAAACCAGGCTCTGATACCATAAAGTAATTAACAAAGCGGAAGTAACTGAGTGTTTTGTGTAAGAAGTGTGATGAAGAGTAAGTTTGTGATTAAGAACAAGAATGAAACACGAATTGAGAGAAGGAGTTTATGAGCAAGGATGAGTATATTTCCTTGTGTATTTGTTGCTTACAACCGAAATGAGCTTAAATAGACAAGGTAAGTAGAAACAAGTGGTAGACACAATTTTGAATTAGAAATGATTCAAACGGACAAACTAAAGAACTTTAACCCCACCTTTGTCTCGCCCTCCTTGGTTTAAACTGCTCTTGGGCGCTCAAAGACTTTGTGTAGACCTTCTAGAAGTCAACTTAGGTGTTTGGATACACACATTGACTTGATCACACACTGAATACCGATTTTTCCATTTGTACTTGAATAATTCTTTCTTCTTTTGATATTCTTCAATATTCAATATATTCAATAGTGATTCCTCTTCTTGATCATGTGGACCGACTTGTATATAATAAGCTTCCAGAAGTGTTGGTGGTCCTTTCTCTTGATCTTGAACCGTAGCTTGGTCTTTACTTGGTTCCTGATATAAGACTCGGTGGTGAGACTTATATGCGGTCTGGATCAAGGGGGAGGATGGAACCACACGCTGACTTTGACGCTCTCTCGTGATGGTTGTTGGATGGATGATGGTTCGATAAGACTTGGGACGCAAGGCTTGAAGTTGATATGGATTCCTCAAGCTGGCACGAAGGCTCTCTCTTGAAGGAACGGTTGATGGAGGTTGATGATGGATCGATGGCACCACAAGGAGGATGAAAGACTCCTTGATACAGCAACGCTTCTCTTGGCTACTCTCCTTCACACAAGAACAAGCAAGAACACTTTCTTAGGCGGCGGCTAAGAACTAGGTTGAACTGCGTTATTTTATTGATAGTAGGTTGAAAAAAGAATACACGGCTGCAAGGGAGATTTATAATAGCTCTATCAGCTAGCCCTAAGGCCGACTCAACAGAAAAGGAAATGATACAATTCGAAAATGCAAAAACAAAACAAAAGGAAACATTGTCCGAACTTAAACAAATAAAAAGACTCTACTAGGACTCGAACTAAGGTTGTTGGCGAGCTCTTAGCCACTGGGAGACTCTCCTTTACCTGCACAAATCGTTAATATTGAGAATACTTTACCTTGGGTTAGCTTAGTTCGGTTGTCTTGTGGTTCGGTCTTGATTGGCTCTTCCTTGAAGTCTTCTTGTCCAATCTTTGGACCTCGTTCCTTGTCTTCTCCTTGAGCTTCCAACTCGAATATTAGCTGCTTAATGACTCTAGTACCTGCCAAAGGAATAGACTCACATTGCTTGACTTGGCATTGCTCATCTTGTACGTTTAGTCGCGCAAAGTCTTTGACGAGGTCAGGTTCCTTAGTTGAGTTCTCTTCTTGTGGTTCTGGCCTCAAACATTGGAACTCGTGGGTGTTGATGAGTGAAGCTACAGCTCTATTGAACCCTTCTCTGAGTCGTCTAGTCTTGGATCGAGTCATGGGTGAATCTTTGACAATAGGAATGATCGGTTCTAGCTGGTCCGGTTCCATGTCCACATCATTCCCTCCCTCTTCTAAAGGTTTTGTCCTCAAAACTGTGTCTTCTGCATCATAAGGAGATAGATCAGTAACATTAAAACTATTAGACACTTTCATTTCACCTGGCAGCTCCAGCTTGTATGCATTGTTGTTGATACGCTCCAAGACTCGGAATGGACCATCTCCACGGGGTGCAAGCTTGGAATTCCTTTGATTAGGAAACCTCTCCTGTCTGAAATGTAACCACACCCATTCTCCTGGTTGAAACACCATCTCTTTGCGTCCTTTATCAGCTTGCTTCTTGTAGTTCTCGGTCTTCTTTAAGATGTTTTCTCTAGTCTTTTCATGAAGCTTCTTAATAAACTCACTTTTCCTGACACCATCTAGATTAACTTGCTCAATTGTGGAATTGGCGTAAGATCAAGTGGGGTTAGTGGATTAAAACCATAAACAACTTCAAATGGTGACATCTTAGTAGCAGAATGAGTAGCATGGTTATATGCAAATTCGATAAATGGCAAACAATCTAACCATGTCTTTAAGTTACGCCCAAGAGTTACTCTTAAAAGTGTAGAGAGAGTACGGTTTACCACTTCTGTTTGTCCATCTGTTTGAGGATGGCAAGTCGTGGAGAATAGCAACTTGGTTCCCAGTTTTCTCCATAGGGTCCTCCAGAAATGGCTGAGGAACTTCGTATCTCGGTCAGAGACTATGGTCCTTGGCACTCCATGTAAGCGTACCACTTCTTTGAAAAACAAATCCGCGGTTTGTGTAGCATCATTGGATTTGTCACAAGGAATGAAGTGTGCCATCTTGGAAAAGCGATCCACAACAACAAGAATAGAATCCTTGTGTCTGATCTTGGGCAGTCCTAACACAAAGTCCATAGACACATCCACCCAAGGTGCGTTAGGAATAGGTAAGGGTAAGTAAAGGCCATGTGGGTGTAACCTGGACTTGGCTTTGTGACACGGCACACATCTAGAGCAATGCTTCTCTACGTCCTTCTTCAAGTGGGGCCAAAAGAAATGATCAGCTACCACAGCCAGTGTTTTGTCTACACCGAAATGTCCCATAAGTCCTCCTCCATGTGCTTCCGTGAGTATCAAATCTCGCATTGAGCATTGAGGAATGCATAATCTCTTATCCCTGAAAAGAAAGCCATCATGTAAGTAGAAAGATCCAAAAGCTCCTTTGCCGCATGCTTGATAAGCTTCTCCCAGCTCCGGATCATCCTTGTACAGCTCCTTCATGTGTTCAAACCCAAGTACTTTGGCCTCCATGGTAGATATGAGAATGAATCGCCTAGACAAAGCATCAGCCACCACATTCTCCTTCCCTTTCTTGTACTTGATTGCATAAGGGAACGTTTCTATGAACTCCAACCACTTGGCATGTCGTCTCTTCAAGGAAGTTTGGCCTCTTAGATGCTTCAAGGTCTCGTGATCAGTATGAATTATGAACTCCTTGGGCAGCAAGTAATGTTGCCATGTTTCTAAGGCGCGGACCAATGCATATAGCTCCTTGTCGTATGTTGGGTAGTTGAGTGTAGCTCCACTCAGTTTCTCACTAAAGAATGCCACTGGTCTTCTTCTCTGGTGTAGCACAGCTCCTATGCCCAGTCCGGATGCATCACACTCTACTTCAAACATTTCTTCAAAGTCTGGTAGAGCAAGAACCGTGCTTCAGTCAGCTTCGCCTTTAGCGTGTTGAAAGCTGCTTCTTGCGAGGGTCCCCATGAGAATGGCACGTTCTTCTTGATCACAGCAGTAAGAGGGGCAGCAAGAGTACTGAAGTCGCGCACAAATCTCCTATAGAAGCTAGCCAATCCGTGGAAGCTTCTCACATGTCCGATTGTTGTTGGTGTAGGCCATTCCTTGATCGCTTTGATCTTCTCCTCATCCACTCTTAAACCCTGTTCACTAACAACAAATCCTAAAAAGACAAGCTCATTAGTACAAAAGGTGCACTTCTTAAGGTTGGCATATAGACCTTCCTTTCGAAGTGTTTTAAGCACTAGTTCAAGATGTTGTAGATGATCACTTAGGTTCTTACTATAGATAAGTATGTCATCAAAATAGACAACTACAAATTTACTTATGTAAGCTCGAAGAACCTGGTATTGAATATCAAAAGAAAGGATTACTCAAGAACAAAGATAATCGGTATTCAATGGGTGATCAAGTCAATGGTTATACCCAAACACCCATGAAGTCTTCTAGATGGTCTTCAGCGCCAAAGAGACCAATTTGAATAAAACCAAGAGACCAATGTGGGTCTAAGTATGGTCGGCTGTCCCCTTCACTTTCATCATCATGTTATTCAAATTTGAATCTCTCAAATCTCTCTCTTGTGTAAACTAGTTTCTCTATTTATAGTTTCATTGTATGTAAGAAGAAAACCAAGGGAATAAACTCACCCTTTCACAAATTCTCTCTCTCTCTCACACGATTCTTCTTATTCTTCATACTTCATTCTATTTCTTGCTAAATCATTTCAAATACTCATAACTTCCGCTTTCTTAAAACCTATATGGTATCAGAGCCAGTTACGAACTTGGCTTTCTCATTTCTTTGTGCTTAAAACACTCTTTAATCTGGTTATCAAAACCAGTTCTGGAAAGCTTCTTTTGTTCTTTGAAGCTTACTCTTAAATCGCTATTAAGATTAAACTCTTTTCCATCTTAAAACTCTTATTTTCGTTTCAGTTTATCCTTACTTGAAACAATGGGTTGGAAGAAGGAAAGAATATTGTACTTCCGGTGATTCTCAAAGGAGGAGACAATTATCTTCTTTGGGCAAGAACCGCGAAAGCTGTTCTGTGTGGTCGTGGTGTTTGGAGCCACGTTGAAGAATTACATGGTGATCAAGCTGAAGAAAATGAAGCGGCTATGGTGGATACCAACAAGTGGTTCCAAGAAGACCAAGCTGTGTTAGCCATTCTTCAGGCTTCCTTGGATGTATCAGTTCTTGAAGCTTACTCCTACTGTGAAGGAGCAAAGGAGCTATGGAACACCTTGAAAAATGTGTTCGGAAATGTCTCTAATCTCACTAGAGTATTTGAGGTTAAGAGAGCCATCAACAATTTGAGCCAAGAAGATATGGAGTTCAACAAGTTCTTTGGCAAGTTCAGATCACTTTGGGCTGAACTGGAAATGTTGAGGCCACCCACACTAGAAGCAAGTGTTCTCAACGAAAGGCGAGAACAAGACAGGGTATTTGCTCTACTCATGGTGCTAAATCCATCATATAACGATCTTATTAAGCATATCCTGAGAGGTGCAAAGCTCCCTAGCTTGGATGAGGTGTGTGCTCAAATCCAGAAGGAACAAGGATCACTTGGCCTTATTGGAGGAAAAGGTGGAGAGCTCGTTCTGGCCAACAAAGTAGAGCAAATGAATGTGACACAAGCAAGTGCTAACAAGTCGCATTACAAAAATCCACATCTTGTGTGTGAGCATTGCAAGAAGATTGGTCATACTAAGGAGAAGTGTTACATTCTGTATCCACACCTAAACAAGTGGAATACCAACTCTGGTCAGAACAAGTGGAAAGACAACCACAAAGCTCACATTGCAGCCGGATCATCCGGAATTATGGAACAAGGTGGCGCTTCAAAGTCTGAAGGGATGGCAATGGCTGCATCATCAGACTTTGTGAAGAAATCAGACCTTGATGCTCTTATCAAAGCGCTTAAGGAGTCTGGTAACATTGCTAAGCCCATAAGCGTTCATGCTTCTTGTAGTAATGTTAACTGGATAGATATCTCTAGTAAACCGTTAGCAATTAAGTCTGGAACTTCTTGTAGCAATGCTAGGGTGATGGATAGTGTTAAACCATTGGTAGTTGATTCTGGAGCTAGTCACCATATGATTAGTGATGCTAAACTTATGAACAATATTAAACCAGCTCTAGGGCATGTTAGTATTGCAAATGGGGATAATGTTAAGATAGAAGGAATTGGGGATTTAAAGTTGTTTGATAAAGAAACCTCAGCCTTCTATATGCCAACTTTTAAATCGAATTTGCTATCAGTTAGAAAGGCTACTTCTGACTTAAATTGCTATGCTATATTTGGGGCTAATGATTTTTGGTTTCAGGATATTGATACTAGCAAGTGCCTTGGGCAAGGAACCACCAAAGGGAACTTATATGTTCTTGAAGACACTAAACCCTCTTCTTTATCATGCGATTTGAGTTTGAACTGTTTTGTTTCAAATAATGCGATTTGGCATGCTAGATTAGGACACCCTCACCATAGGGCTCTTAACTTGTTATTGCCTAGCATTCAATTTCAAAATAAAGATTGTGAAGCTTGTATTCTTGGCAAACATTGCAAGACTGTTTTCCCTAAATCATCTACCTTATATGAAAATTGTTTTGATTTAATTCATTCAGATGTTTGGACATCACCATGCATATCTAGAGATAATCATAAGTATTTTGTGACTTTCATTGATGAAAAATCAAAATATACATGGTTAACATTGCTTCCATCTAAGGATCGTGTGCTTGAAGCATTTGTTAGTTTTCATGCTTATGTTACTAATCATTACAATGCTAAAATTAAGATTTTTCGTTCAGATAATGGTGGCGAATATACAAGTCATGCCTTCAAGCAGTTTATATCCCAAAATGGGATAATTCATCAAACAAGTTGCCCTTATACTCCACAACAAAATGGAGTAGCTGAAAGGAAGAATAGACATCTCATGGAAGTAGCCCGCTCTATGATGTTTCATACAAATGTTCCAAAGAGATATTGGGGGGATGCTGTAGTTATGGCTTGCTATCTGATTAATAGGACACCAACAAAAGTCCTTCATGATATCTCACCATTTGAGGTACTCAATAAAACTAAACCTGTTATTGATCACTTACGTGTGTTTGGTTGTGTGGCTTTTGTTTTAGTTCCAGGGGAGAACCGCAACAAGCTAGAAGCTAAGAGCGTAAAGAGTATGTTCATTGGATACTCTACTACTCAGAAAGGATACAAGTGTGTGGTACCTGAAACTGGCAAAGTTATGGTCTCTCGTGATGTGAAGTTTTTAGAGGAGAAAGGATACTACACAGAAAAGGATTGGCCTAGCCTGGAGAATCTTGCTCAGTCTCATTCTGACCGAGCTACTAACTTACGAATGCTCTTTCAGAACTTAGGAATATCAATGCCTACTCCATCCATGCCTCCTCCACCTCCTTCAGTCCCGCTTGATCCTGAAGGGGAGAATATCAATGACACTGGCCATGATCAAGCTTGTGAAGAAGATCGTGAAGAAGCAAATGAGGAGGCTCCAGTTATAACAAATGAGGAGGAGCCAACAGAACACATGACTGATCAACCTGTGCCAATGGAAGAGCAAGTGGTGGCTGAGCAACCGGTTGCATTAAGAAGGAGTCAGAGGATCAGAAAGGATCCATCTAATTGGGTAAATACAAGAGTATACTACAACTGTCAAGCAGAAGCTCATCCTTTACAAGCCGTGTGCTCTTTCGCATATTTCCCTGAGGAACATCAAGTATTCATAAGCATACTTGATCAAGAAGAGGTACCAAAAACCTATGATGAAGCCAAAGAACACAAGGTGTGGAGAGATGCGTGTGGAGAAGAAACCGGTGCTATGATAAAGAATCACACTTGGGATGAAGCTGACCTGCCTAAGGGAAAGAAAACAGTTAGTTCAAGATGGGTCTTCACAATTAAGTATAAGAGTGATGGAGCAATAGAGAGATACAAGGCAAGGCTGGTTGCAAGAGGATTCACACAAACCTATGGAGAGGATTATCGTGACACATTTGCTCCAGTAGCCAAACTACACACAGTCCGAGTTGTACTTTCACTTGCAACGAACTTGGAATGGGAATTGTGGCAAATGGATGTGAAGAATGCTTTTCTTCAGGGGGAGCTGGAAGAGGAGGTTTATGACACCACCACCAGGCCTTGAAGACAGCATTCAACCAGGGAAAGTTCTTAGGCTAAGAAAAGCTATTTACGGATTGAAACAATCTCCTAGAGCATGGTATAGAAAGCTAAGCTTCACCTTACTTGATCGCGGATTCAAGAGGTCTGAAGCTGATCATACTCTATTCACTATGCAAAGCCAAGAAGGTATTGTAGTCATTCTCATATATGTTGATGATATTATCATATCTGGGAATGACAAGGTTGGTATTCAAAACACCAAGGCTTATTTGAATTCGGTTTTTGATATTAAAGACCTTGGAGAGCTAAAGTACTTTCTTGGGATAGAAGTATGTAGATCAAAGGAAGGTCTCTTCTTATCTCAAAGAAAGTACATACTTGATCTTTTGAGTGAATCAGGAACACAGGATGGAACACCAATCAGGACTCCTATTGAAGATGCATACAAAGTACATCAAAGAGGAGAGAGCGAGGATGATCAACCATTTGGCGATCCAAAACTCTATAGAAGACTGGTTGGTAAGTTAATATACCTCACTCTTACTCGTCCTGATCTTTGTTTTGCAGTTAACCAGGTTAGTCAGCACATGCAAGAGCCAAGGATGTCTCATTGGAGTATGATGAACCGGATCTTGAGATATCTGAAAGGAACAGCAGAACGAGGCATTTGGATGAGCTGTAATAAAAACTCAAGTATAGTTGGATATTGTGATGCTGATTGGGCTGGTGATAGAGAAGATAGGAGATCAACCACAGGATATTGCACGTTTGTTGGAGGCAACCTAGTAACTTGGAAGAGCAAGAAACAGAAAATCGTTTCATGTTCTAGCACTGAGGCTGAATATAGAGCAATGAGGAGACTGACAACCGAATTGATGTGGCTAAAGATGTTGTTGGAAGACTTAGGAATCAAGACACCTCTTCCAATCACAATGCATTGTGACAATCAGGCTGCTATCCACATAGCTTCAAACTCAGTTTTCCATGAAAGAACCAAGCATATTGAGGTGGATTGTCACAAGGTGAGAGAGCAGATGCAATTAGGAGTTATCTTGCCTTGCTATACACGAAGTTCAGAACAGTTGGCCGATATTTTTACTAAGGCGGCCACCTTGAAGACATGTGAATATATTCATGAGAAGCTTGGACTCATGAATCTCACACAAACAAGTTTTGAAGACCCTAGACAATGAGGTTCACACTCTTTTCCTACATGGAGTTTTTGTCCCACGAGGTTTTGCTACATGGAGGTTTTTAACGAGGTGAATCTACATAGTCCCAAGCTTAACCCATTCTTGGTTTAAGCTTGAGGGGGAGTATTGAATATCAAAAGAAAGGATTACTCAAGAACAAAGATAATCGGTATTCAATGGGTGATCAAGTCAATGGTTATACCCAAACACCCATGAAGTCTTCTAGATGGTCTTCAGCGCCAAAGAGACCAATTTGAATAAAACCAAGAGACCAATGTGGGTCTAAGTATGGTCGGCTGTCCCCTTCACTTTCATCATCATGTTATTCAAATTTGAATCTCTCAAATCTCTCTCTTGTGTAAACTAGTTTCTCTATTTATAGTTTCATTGTATGTAAGAAGAAAACCAAGGGAATAAACTCACCCTTTCACAAATTCTCTCTCTCTCTCACACGATTCTTCTTATTCTTCATACTTCATTCTATTTCTTGCTAAATCATTTCAAATACTCATAACTTCCGCTTTCTTAAAACCTATACCTGGTTCATAAGGCGCATGAAGGTACTTGGTGCATTTGTCAAACCAAATGGCATGACTAGCCACTCATATAACCCTTGCTTGGTCTTGAAGGCAGTCTTCCACTCATCTCCTTCCTTCATTCGGACTTGGTGGTAACCGCTTTTCAAGTCTACCTTTGAGAAGAGTGTGGATCCACTCAATTCATCAAGCATATCATCTAGGCGCGGGATAGGATGCCTATACTTGATGGTGATGTTGTTGATGGCTCTACAGTCCACGCACATCCTCCATGTCCCATCTTTCTTAGGTACAAGTAAGACTGGTACTGCGCATGGGCTTAAGCTCTCACGTATGTATCCCTTGTCCATTAGGTCTCGCACTTGTTTCTCTAGTTCTTTAAACTCTTCAGGGTTCATACGGTATGCTGCCTTGTTTGGTAAGGCTGAGCCTGGCACGAGATCAATCTGGTGCTCTATGCCACGGATGGGAGGAAGTCCAGGCGGTATGTCTTCCGGGAACACATCTTGGAACCTGTCTAACAAAGTCTGAACTTCTAAAGGTACTCTTAACTCGTTGGTACCTGTTCTCAAACACTCTTTGTAAACCATTAGTATCACAGTGCCCTTGGCACCAAGGGTCTTACAAACGTCTCTCGAAGTTAGATAGAGACTTGGTTTACTTACCTTAGGTCCTTTGTTCATGTGGATATACATCTCGTGAACTTCAGTTGGACTAAGTGGCGCAAGATTGAACTTACGGCCATTGTGTGTAAAAGAGTAATGGTTGGTGCGTCCATCATGTATGGCTCTTCGATCAAATTGCCAAGGCCTTCCAAGTAGGAGGTGTCCAGCTTGCATGGGCAATATGTCGCACATGATCTCGTCTTGGTAGTTGCCAATGCTAAAGGGTACCACCACTTGCTCAGTGACCTTCAACTCCACGTTCTCATTGAGCCATTGAAGAGGATAAGGTCTCGGATGTTTGGTTCGCTCCAAGCCTAGCTTATCCACAAGAACTTGACTCGCAACATTAGTACAAGAACCACCGTCTATCACAAACTACATACCTTGCCTTTGATGGTGCATTTGGTGTGGAATAGGTTCTCTCTTTGTGCTTGCTCGGTTGGGTTTACTTGAGCACTTAGCACACGCCTAGTGACCAAGAGTTCTCCATGATCCGGATATACAAGATCTTCCTCTTGATCAGTTAGATTCAGCTCGTTCTCATCTTCAGTCTCATAATCTCCAGTAGAAGTAATGAGCATCACGCGTTGGTTGGGGCAATCTCTAGCCATGTGACCTCTTCCCTGACACTTAAAAAAATAATGTCACGGGTCCTTGATTGAGTACTAGGGAACTTACCTTGCTCTCCACGGTTTGGTTTGGGAGTCTCATTGGTTTTGCTCTTGAATCGAGAATCTATCTCAACCGCTTTGCCCTTGTCTTGAGTTTTGGAAGTGCTTGCAACCCACGGTTGTGAGTTTCGGTTTCGTTGGCTAAGTGATGTCTTGCGCTTAATCTGCTGCTCGGTCATGACAGCCAAATGTAGCAATTCGTAGAGTCCATTGTACTGAGCTCTCTCCACTTTCCTAGCTATCCTGTCTTGCAAGCCATCAATGAATTGCGCCATAAGAGCCTCCTCGGATTCTTCTAGCTCCAAAGAGTTCATCAGCTTCTCGAATTCTTCAAAGTAATCCTCCACACTTCTTGTTCCCTGAGACAACTTACGAAATCGTTTTTGCAAATCTCTATGGAAGTGTTCAGGAATGTACCTAGCCCTTAGAAGGCTTTTCATGTCTAGCCAAGCTAGTATGGGTCCAAAACGTTGCCTCCTTCTCTCGGCTACGGTTCTATCCCACCAAGCTAGAGCGTTCTCGGTCAATTGAGCTGCTGCCACAGCTACCTTCTTCCTCTCATTGTATCCGTAGCACTCAAAGATGTGCTCTAGTCTCCTTTCCCAATCTAGGTAAGCTTCGGGATCAGACTTTCCTGCAAAAGTAGGAGGAGTTAGTTTAATACCATACTTGTTGTCTCGGACATCATCATCTCGGCCTTGGTTTCTCCTATAAGGTTCGTGTCTCCTCTGGTTATTTCTCCTATAACCGTCGGGTGGATCCTCTTCTTGATCAGTTTGATCATCTTCTTCATGTTCTTGGCGTGGTTGTACAATGGGATTGCCTCGTATGGGTCCTCGCCTAGGTTGTTCCAAGCGTCCAATGCGTTCACCAAACTCAGTTCGCAATGTGCCAACTTGTTGTCCCACGTGCCTCATCTCCTCACGCAAAGCAGCTAGCATTTGCATCATGGCGTCTGGTGGTGCTCCGTCCCCCATATGTCCTTGCAACACTTCAACAAACGGTTAAAAATACCACAGAAAATAAAAGAAAAGACAAGTAAAACAAGAGTAGAAATAAAAACAATGAACTCGGAAAGAAATAAAGGAAAAGGATACTTGACAAAACCAAAAAGGAAATAGCTTAAAACAAGAAAGGCAAACCTAGAACTCGACTCGACTTGATCTATCAATCCTAGGGTGACAAACTCGGCGGCTAAGGAGGCTACAAAGATCTAGCAACCTAAACCACAAGCAATAACACTCCAAGAACAAAGAACAACCCGAAATCTAATCTTAGACAAACCGCAACAAAAACTCAAACTATGGTTTATATTTTTTTTTTTTTTTTTTTTGAATAAGATCTAAACAAGAACGAAAAGCAAAAGACAGAAACTAAATCAACTGATCTAAACAAAAACACAAAGAAGAACAGGAGATCGTAAAGGATAGAAAACCAAAGGTGGAACCTTTGGCTCTGATACCAAAATGATATAAGACTCGGTGGTGAGACTTATATGCGGTCTGGATCAAGGGGGAGGATGGAACCACACGCTGACTTTGACGCTCTCTCGTGATGGTTGTTGGATGGATGATGGTTCGACAAGACTTGGGACGCAAGGCTTGAAGTTGATATGGATTCCTCAAGCTGGCACGAAGGCTCTCTCTTGAAGGAACGGTTGATGGAGGTTGATGATGGATCGATGGCACCACAAGGAGGATGAAAGACTCCTTGATACAGCAACGCTTCTCTTGGCTACTCTCCTTCACACAAGAACAAGCAAGAACACTTTCTTAGGCGGCGGCTAAGAACTAGGTTGAACTGCGTTATTTTATTGATAGTAGGTTAAAAAAAGAATACACGGCTGCAAGGGAGCTTTATAATAGCTCTATCAGCTAGCCCTAAGGCCGACTCAACAGAAAAGGAAATGATACAATTCGAAAATGCAAAAACAAAACAAAAGGAAACATTGTCCGAACTTAAACAAATAAAAAGACTCTACTAGGACTCGAACTAAGGTTGTTGGCGAGCTCTTAGCCACTGGGAGACTCTCCTTTACCTGCACAAATCGTTAATATTGAGAATACTTTACCTTGGGTTAGCTTAGTTCGGTTGTCTTGTGGTTCGGTCTTGATTGGCTCTTCCTTGAAGTCTTCTTGTCCAATCTTTGGACCTCGTTCCTTGTCTTCTCCTTGAGCTTCCAACTCGAATATTAGCTTCTTAATGACTCTAGTACCTGCCAAAGGAATAGACTCACATTGCTTGACTTGGCATTGCTCATCTTGTACGTTTAGTCGCGCAAAGTCTTTGACGAGGTCAGGTTCCTTAGTTGAGTTCTCTTCTTGTGGTTCTGGCCTCAAACATTGGAACTCGTGGGTGTTGATGAGTGCAGCTACAGCTCTATTGAACCCTTCTCTGAGTCGTCTAGTCTTGGATCGAGTCATGGGTGAATCTTTGACAATAGGAATGATCGGTTCTAGCTGGTCCGGTTCCATGTCCACATCAGTTCCCCTTCTCCAGCTTGTTCCTCGGTGATGGTGAGTGAGCTGAGTTGATCCGTGATGTTTTCCAAGTTCTGGCCATTGAATAAGCTTGCTACTCCAAGGTTGAAGCTCTCACGCATGTCTCTAGTTCCGGACCTTGTTCTTGGAGCTTGCTTCATGACGGGAATGGGTTGGTTGGTTCCTAGTTCCTCATCATCCCCTCCCCCTTGCGAAGATTCTGTCCTCAGAATTGTCTCATCTGCATCAAAGGGAGATAAATCAGAAACATTAAATGTATGAGAAATTTTAAACTCACCTGGCAGATCAATGTGATACGCATTGTCATTTATTTTCTTCAGGACTTTGAAGGGACCATCTCCTCGTGGTGATAGCTTAGACTTTCTTTCATTTGGAAACCGTTCTGTCCTCATGTGTAGCCAAACCCAATCTCCTTCTTCAAAGGTGACCTTCTTGCGTTTCTTGTTCACATACTCCTCGGTTTGCTTGTTCTTCTTCTCTATGTTCTCTCTAACTTTCTCATGGATCTTCTTGACAAACTCGGCCTTCTCCACTCCATCTTGGCTAATCATCTGTTCTTTGTGTTCCAAAGGCATAAGATCTAGTGGAGTATTTGGTTTAAAACCATAGACAACTTCAAAAGGAGAGAGTTTAGTAGTAGAGTGTGGCACACGATTATAAGCAAACTCAATGAAGGTAAACAATCAAGCCAATTCCTTAAGTTTTTACCAACCGTAGCCCTTAAAAGGGTTGAGAGAGTGCGGTTGACAACTTCAGTTTGTCCATCTGTTTGTGGATGGCAAGTTGTTGAGAAGAGAAGCTTTGTGCCCAGCTTCCTCCATAGTGTTCTCCAAAAGTGGCTTAGAAACTTGGTGTCTCGGTCTGACACTATGGTGCGGGGAATGCCATGGTACTTCACCACCTCCTTGAAGAACAAATCAGCTATTTGCGTAGCATCATTGGTCTTGTTGCATGGGATGAAGTGAGCCATCTTTGAGAATCGATCCACAACAACAAAGATCGAATCCTTCTTTCTTATGCTTGGCAATCCTAAGACAAAGTCCATAGAAACATCTACCCATGGCATGTTAGGAATAGGTAATGGAGTATACAAACCATGTGGATGTGACCTGGATTTAGCTCGGAGGCATGTGATACACTTAGCACAGAAGCGCTCCACGTCCCTCTTCAAGCGTGGCCAAAAGAAGTGCTCCATCACAATGCTCAATGTTTTATCAACTCCGAAATGTCCCATGAGGCCTCCTCCGTGTGCTTCCCTTAGTATTAGATCACGCATTGATCCTTGTGGAATGCACAGTCTCTTATCCCTGAAAAGAAAACCATCTTGCAAATAGAATGGACCTATTGCGCCCTTGTTGCACAGTTGGATGGTGTCTTTGAAGTCGGGATCATCTTGGTATAGGTCTTTGATGTGCTCAAAGCCCAAAACCTTGGCCTCCATCGTAGCTATCAGGGCATGCCTCCTGGAGAGTGCATCAGCTACAATGTTTTCTTTCCCCTTCTTGTACTTAATGACATAGGGAAATGTCTCTACGAATTGGAGCCACCTTGCGTGTCTCTTCTTGAGTGATGTTTGGCCTCTTAGGTACTTTAGAGTCTCATGATCTGTATGAATAACAAACTCTTTAGATAATAAGTAATGTTGCCAAGTTTCAAGAGATCTTACAAGTGCATATAGCTCCTTGTCATAAGTAGGATAGTTTAGTGAAGCTCCATGAAGCTTTTCACTAAAGAATGCCACCGGTTTGCCTCCTTGAGTGAGAACAGCTCCAATTCCTGTTCCTGAGGCATCACACTCAATCTCAAAGGTTTTATCAAAGTCAGGCAAACACAAAACCGGTGATTGAATCAAACGATCCTTAAGCTTCTGAAAAGCTTGCTCTTGTTCTTCTCCCCATTTGAAGGCAACGTCCTTCTTGATAACGGATGTTAGTGGGGCTGCAATGGTGCTAAAGTCTCGGACAAACCGCCTATAGAAGCTGGCTAGCCCATGGAAACTTCTCACATGTCCTATGGTTGTTGGTGTTGGCCAATCTCGGATTGCTTTGATCTTCTCCTCATCTACTTGCAAACCCTGAGAACTTACAACAAAACCTAGGAAGACTACTTGATCAGTACAGAAGGTACACTTCTTGAGGTTGGCGTATAGGCCTTCTACCCTCAGAGTGTTTAAAACCTTCTCAAGATGGATCAAATGATCCGATAAGCAAGTGCTGTATATAAGAATATCATCAAAGTAAACAACAACAAACTTACAAATGTATGCTCTTAGCACGTGATTCATGAGTCTCATGAATGTACTTGGAGCATTGGTGAGTCCAAATGGCATGACTAGCCACTCGTATAAGCCTCTCTTGGTCTTAAAGGCTGTCTTCCATTCATCACCTTCCTTCATTCGAACTTGATGATAGCCGCTTTTAAGATCAATCTTTGAAAAGATTGTGGCTCCACTTAGTTCGTCTAGCATGTCATCAAGGCGTGGTATTGGATGCCTATACTTGATTGTGATGTTGTTTGTAGCTCGGCAATCCACACACATCCTCCAAGTTCCATCCTTCTTTGGTACCAACAAGACTGGCACGGCACAAGGACTTAGACTCTCCCGGATGTATCCTTTTGACATCAACTCTTGGACTTGCTTCTCTAGCTCTTTAGACTCTTCTGGATTAACTCGATACGCAGGTCTGTTTGGCAATGGAGCTCCTGGAATAAGATCTATCTGATGCTCAATGCCTCGGACTGGAGGTAAACCAGCTGGAATCTCATCAGGAAACACATCTCCAAATTGCTTGAGAATCTCTTTAACTTCGGTCGGCAGCTCCGAACCTATTGGACCTGAAAGCAAACATTCTCTAAAGACCATTAGTAGCACTTGTGTTTTGCAATCAATAGCTTTACAAACCGAAGTTGGAGTAATAAACAAGTTGGTCTTACGAGCCTTGTTTATTTGGTGCATGGATTTTTGCATTTCAAACACTTCTTGTGGTGTAAGAGGAGCTAAGTTGTGCTTGCGGTTGTGATGGCTGAATGAGTAGAAGTTAGTTCGCCCATGGTGAAGAGTATCCTTGTCATATTGCCAAGGTCTTCCCAATAAGAGATGTCCAGCTTCCATGGGAACCACATCGCACTTAACTTCATCCGTGTACTTGCCTATACTGAAAGGCACGGATACTTGTTCTCCAATCCTCAACACCGTGTCATCATTTAGCCATTTCAGTCGGTATGGCTTGGGGTGCTTAGTTGTCTTGAGAGGTAACTTCTGGAATTGTTTGCGGAAGTGTGTTTAAGTATTTGAGAGAAGTATTCGAAGGAAAGAATAGAAGAAAAGAGAGTTAAGTGATGAACATTGTAAAATCGGATAAGAGAGAAATGGGATTGATGTTTTCCTTAATGTGTTTATGATACATTCAATCACGATATAAATAGATGAACAAGTAAGGGTTTCAAATTTGAAATCAGCTAAATAAACTAATGGGAACCGCCGCCCAGGAAATGAGGATGGGGAACCGCCGCCCAGGAAATGAGGGAAGCGACCAAGAGTGGGAGACAGCCGATTCTTTGTTTCTTCACTTTGTTCTTGGACCTGAAGACCTTCTAGAAGATATCATAGGCGTTTGAATACACCTATTGATCTGATCATTCACGGAATACTGTCTGATCATTGTTAATAGGTTTAACACTCCCCCTCAAGCTTTAATCTTGGTGAATGATTAAAGCTTGGAACCGCAAGAGACCACCTCATTAAAAAAACCTCAATAAAGAAAACCACATGGGATAAAACTTCACCAAGGGAAAAAGAGTATGATCTTTACGGTTTAGGGAAGATCAAGTCAATGTAATGTCAGTGAGTCCAAGTTTTGAATGGATGAACTCACTGACCTTCTGTGTCGCCGATTTGGTGAATATATCAGCTAGCTGGTCAGAACTCCTTGTGTAACATGGAAGAATAACTCCTAGCTGGACTTGCTCTCTCACTTTGTGGCAATCAACTTCAATATGCTTAGTTCTCTCATGAAATACTGAGTTGGAGGCGATGTGCATTGCTGCTTGATTATCACAATGCATTGTGATTGGTGTGCGCTGATCAATTCCAAAGTCTTTGAGCAGATTCTTCAACCACATGAGCTCAGTCGTCAGCCTCCTCATTGCTCTGTATTCAGCTTCAGCACTTGAACATGATACCACCCTTTGCTTCTTGCTTTTCCAGGTAACTAAATTGCCGCCTATGAATGTGCAGTACCCAGTGGTTGATCTTCTATCATCGCGGTCACCAGCCCAATCAGCATCACAGTAGCCTACTATCTCAGAGCTTCCATTGCATCCCATCCAGATTCCATGGTCCATTGTTCCTCTTAGGTATCTTAGAATGCGGTTCACCATGTTCCAATGATGGATCTTGGGTTTTTGCATATGTTGGCTCACCTGATTCACAGAGAAACACAAATCAGGTCTAGTTATAGTGAGATATATAAGCTTACCAACCATCCTTCTGTATTGGACTGCATCGCTGTATAGCTCATCTTCAGGCTCCCCCTTACGATCTGCCTTGTAGTCGTCTTCTAATGGGGTCTTTGCCGGTCTTGTACCTAAATCACCTGCTTCATTCAAAAGATCAAGTGCATACTTTCGTTGTGATAGAAACAGACCCTCCTTAGATCTACAAACTTCAATACCTAGAAAGTACTTCAGTTCACCTAAGTCCTTTATATCAAACACAGACTTTAAATAGGCTTTGGTGTTAGAAATGCTTACCTTGTCATTCCCAGAGATGATTATATCATCTACATAAATGAGAATGACAACTATACCTTCTTGGCTGGTCATAGTGAATAACGTGTGATCCGCTTCTGATCTTGAGAAGCCTCTATCTAGTAGCACTCTACTCAGCTTTTGGTACCAAGCTCTAGGTGATTGTTTCAGACCGTAGATTGCCTTCCTCAACCTCAAGACTTTGCCTGGGCTAACACTTCTTTCAAGGCCTGGTGGAGGTGTCATGTAGATTTCTTCCTCCAACTCTCCTTGTAGAAATGCATTCTTGACATCCATCTGCCATAAATCCCATTCCAAGTTTGTTGCCAATGAGAGAACCACCCTTACTGTGTGCAGCTTAGCAACCGGGGCAAACGTGTCTCTATAATCTTCACCAAATGTCTGAGTGAATCCTCTAGCCACCAATCTCGCCTTGTGCCTTTCTATTTCACCATCGCTTTTGTATTTGATGGTAAATACCCATCTTGAGCTGACTGGTTTCTTTCCTTTTGGAAGCGTTGCTTCATCCCAAGTGTGATTGCGTTCCATGGCTCCCACTTCATCTCCAACCGCATCACGCCAAACCTTGAGTTCTATTGCTTCCTCATAGGTCGTTGGCACTTCTCCTTGTATCAGGGCACCCATAAAGGCTTGATGTTCCCTTGGAAAGTAAGCAAACGAGCATGTGATTTGATTTGGATGAGCAACCGCATTGTTGTTGTAGTATACCCTTGTATTAATCCAGTTAGATGGATCTTTCCTCACACGTGTGCTCCTCCTTAGAACAACTGGCTGATCAGGTTCCTCTTCAGTTGGAGACGCTTCGCCTTGATCATGAACCTTATTGGAGTCTTGAACCAGAACTGATTCTTCTTGAACTGATTCTCTAACTGGTTCTTCTTGAACTGATTCTCTAACCGGTTCCTCACTACTTTCACCATTCCCCCCTTCAGGATCAACCGGGGAAGCTTCTCTAGAGCCTGGTGGAGTATCCTGGGACACTTTAGGAGCTGTAGGTCCCGGACCTGGAAGAATCACACCGAGACGGTCTAAGAGAGTCCGGAGGTTAGTAGCTCTATCTGATGTGGGATGGGAGAGATTCTGAAGATTGTCCCAATTCCGATCCTTGTAGAAGCCTTCATTCTCCATGAACTTGACATCTCTGGATACTATTACTCTTCTGGTCTGAGGAAGATAGCATTTGTATCCCTTTTGTGTTGCAGAGTAGCCAATAAACATTGCTTTGGTACTCTTGGGTTCTAGCTTGTTACGTTGATCACCTGGAACAAACACAAAGCAGACACAACCAAAGACACGTAAGTGTTCAATGGAAGGTTTAGTTGAGTTAAGTACCTCATATGGCGATGAATCGTTCAGGATTCGTGTGGGTATCCGGTTGATCAAGTAGCAAGCTGAGAGAACTGCATCTCCCCAGAATCTTTTGGGCACATTGTGATGGAACATCATAGATCTTGCTACTTCCATGAGATGGCGATTCTTTCTTTCAGCTACTCCATTTTGCTGAGGTGTATATGGGCAGCTTGTTTGATGAATAATTCCATGTTTGGCCAAATGTTCTTTGAATGCATGTCCAGTGTACTCTCCTCCATTATCTGATCTAAAAATTTTGATCTTGGCATTAAAGTGATTAGTAATATGGTTTTGAAAGTTTCTAAATGCTTCAAACACCCTATCTTTAGATGGAAGGAGAGTAAGCCATGTATACTTAGATTTCTCATCAATGAATGTAACAAAATACTTGTTTTGATCTCTAGACTCGCAAGGACTTGTCCAAACATCAGAATGCACTAAATCAAAACAGTTCTTATAAATAGTAGAAGACTTGGGAAACACATTTCTACAATGTTTTCCTAGAATACAAGCTTCACATTCATCAGACTTAAAGGAAATCGAAGGCAGCATTAGGCTTAAGGCACGAGAATGAGGATGTCCTAATCTAGCATGCCATAAGACATTATTCGCACAAGCAACGACAGCAGTAGGAGTAGTAGATAAATTGGATAGATTGGATGAGAGCTTAGTGTCTTCAAGCACATAAAGATCATCCTTAGTGGTTCCTGTCCCCAGCACTTTGTTTGTTTCAATATCCTGAAACCAGACATCATTAGGACTAAAAACAGCAAGACAATTCAAATCAGTAGTAGCCCTTTTTATAGATAACAAGTTAGAGGTGAAAGTAGGCATATAGAAGGCTTTGGATTTTTTATCAAATAATTTCAAGTCTCCTACTCCTTTAACTGGAACCCTTTCACCATTAGCAATTTCTACATTTCCTACAGCAGGTTGCACATTGCTAATTAAGTTTATATCACTAATCATATGATGTGAGGCTCCTGAATCAACTATCAAAGGTTTGTTTTTAACCGCATGTAAGGATCTACCAAGAGAGTTTTCAAGGCTCTTCACCACATAAAACGAAGTACCAAGTGTGTTACCAGATTCTTTCAAGAGTGCTTTGATGAGTGACTCCAGGTCGCCTTTGGTTACATATTGAGAAGAGGCTGCTACAGCTGCTCCTTCTCCATATGTTGGTCTTGTGGATGAACTGCTAGCCGCTTGATCATTGGTACCATCAAAAGCGTAATTCGCCTTTGATTCCTTCCACTTGCTTGGTTTGAGATGTGGGTGAATGATCCAGCATTTCTCCTTTGTATGGCCCTTCTTTTTGCAGTGCTCACAGAACAAGTTCTTCTTGTCTTCAGATCTGTAGGCTCCTTTGTTAGCCGTGAGTGATTCGCTTTTGTTGGCTGTGACTAGCTCTCCTTTGTTAGCTGTCACTAACTCGCCTTTGCCTCCAAATAATCCCACTGACCCCTGCTCCTTTTGGATCTTGGAACAGACTTCCTCCAAGCTTGGGAGCTTGTCCGCTCTGAGAAGATGCTTGATGAGGTCATTGTAGGTTGGATTCAGTGTGAGTAACAAGGCAAAGACTTTGTCTTGTTCTCGCCTTTCGTTGAGGATTGATGGATCCAGTGTGCTAGGTCTGAGCATTTCAAGCTCAGCCCACAGAGATCTGAACCTCCCAAAGTGTTTGGTAAACTCCATGTCTTCTTGGTGCAAGTCATTGATAGCTTTCTTAACTTCAAAGACTCGGCTGAGATTGGAGATGTTTCCATACACTTTTTCAAGTGTTTCCCATAACTCCTTGGCGGTTTCACAGTATGAGTATGCCTCCAGGGTTTCAGGGCTGAGAGATCCTTGAAGCAAAGACAAGACAGTTTGGTCCTCTTGGAACCAGTCGCTTTCTTCAAAGGGAACAACCTCTCCTTCTCTTGTGAGCTCTTCTTTGGAGACTCCATTGGTTATGTGACTCCAAAGACGACGGCTGCACAAGGCTGTTCTTGTGGTTCTAGCCCACAACAAGTAGTTCACTCCTTTCAGAGTAACATGAAGTGGCGCCTTCTTTGTTGGTTTTGTTTCTTCCATGGATGAAGCTTCTTTGGACCGTTGGACAATAGTAAGGACCGAGGGTTAAGTGGTTTCCAAAACACTTGTTGAGAGCGTTCTCAAGGGTTTGAGCCTTGAGTTTACGAACAACAAGAGCCTAGACACACTCTAGAAGCAGAAAACAAACGGAAGAACACTAAGGGAAAGAAGCGTTTTGTTATGGACCGTTGGGTAAAGAGTAGCGAACTGAACGAAATAGGGTTTGAACAAGTATAATGAGAAGTATGAGGAGATTATTTAGCACAGGATAGAACCTGGCTCTGATACCATTCTGGAATTGTTTGCGGAAGTGTGTTTAAGTATTTGAGAGAAGTATTCGAAGGAAAGAATAGAAGAAAAGAGAGTTAAGTGATGAACATTGTAAAATCGGATAAGAGAGAAATGGGATTGATGTTTTCCTTAATGTGTTTATGATACATTCAATCACGATATAAATAGATGAACAAGTAAGGGTTTCAAATTTGAAATCAGCTAAATAAACTAATGGGAACCGCCGCCCAGGAAATGAGGATGGGGAACCGCCGCCCAGGAAATGAGGGAAGCGACCAAGAGTGGGAGACAACCGATTCTTTGTTTCTTCACTTTGTTCTTGGACCTGAAGACCTTCTAGAAGATATCATAGGCGTTTGAATACACCTATTGATCTGATCATTCACGGAATACTGTCTGATCATTGTTAATAGGTTTAACACTAACTTATCAACAAGATACTTGCTAGCCACGTTAGTGCAAGAACCACCATCAATAATCAAACTACATACCTTTGACTGTATGTTGCATCTTGTGTGAAAGATGTTCTCTCTTTGAACGGTTTCAGGTTCAAACATGGCACTAAGAGCTCTCCTTGTAACCAATATCTCTCCCACTTCAGGATAATCGGTTATCTCTCCTTCAGAATCAGTTGGTTCTGGCTCTTGTTCATCTTCGGTCTCATACTCTCCTTGGTCGTTGATCAGCATCACACGACGGTTTGGGCACTCATTGGCATAATGTCCTTTGCCCTGACATTTAAAACATGTTATATCACGATTCTTTTTAGGTCTAGGAGTACCTGAATCTGTTTTAGGGGTTTTGGATGTCTCGGTTTTGTCCTTCTTGAACCGATCATCAGCTACTTGTGTCTTGCCCTTGTCATATGTCTTTTGGTTGGACTGACTCCAAGTGTTCTTGTTGCGTGGAGTGGAGGCTATCTTCCTCTTGATTTGTTGTTCAGCTTGAGTAGCAAAGTGCATTAACTCGTCGAAGTCTCCATACACTTGTCTCTCCACCTTTCTTGCAATGCGGTCTTGAAGACCATCAACAAACTGAGCCATGAGTGTCTCATCTGGTGCCTGGACTTCTAACCGGTTCTTGACAACTTCAAACTCCTCAAAGTATTCCTCAACTGACCTGTTTCCCTGAGAAAGACTTCGAAAAGTTTGTGTAAGTCTCGGTAATAGTATGTAGGCACATACCTCTTTCTGAGCATAGCTCTCATGTCATCCCATTGGTTGACTTGCCCACGTCTAAGCCTCCTTCTTTCAGAGACTTCACGATCCCACCATGTTAAAGCATTGCCCGTGAGTTGAGCAGCTGCTAGTGCGACCTTCTTTCCCTCGGTGTATTGATAGTAATCATAGATATACTCCATTCTTCTTTCCCAATCAATGTATGCATCAGGATCCACCTTGCCTGCAAAAGTAGGAGGTTTCAACTTGATGTCTTTACCACCTTGCCATGGATTGTCATCATCATGGTCTCGTCTTTGGTTCCTATTGACAACTCGGCGTCGTCCATTTGGTTGCTCATCTCGCCTAGGACCTTCTTCATTGTCAGCATCATCCTCCAAGCTTGGCATATCACTGTCAGTGTCATCTTCAGCTCGGTTCCTTGGTTGATGTCGAGGCTGACCTTGTCCATTGTGTGCGTGAGCTTGTGGAAGCAGTTGCTCCATCACATTCATGCGATCGCTGATGCTCCTTATCGCATCAAGGAGTTGTTGTGTTGTGGGTTGGGGCTGTTCTTGGTTGTCTCCCATAGCTCCTTCACACAAGTAATAATATAAACCCAGCCGGATCTATAGCCTTGATACACCAAGTGAACGAGATGGAAGTGAAGGATGAGCGAATGGATGGGTTGAGATGGAAGATGAACGGTTTGGTATGGTGAGATCGATGGATTTGTGATTGATAGAAGCGGATTTGTGGAAGAGATAGAAGTGGAGTTGGCAAGAGGGATGGTGAGACTCTTGCAAACAGATCCGGACAACCCAATGATATGACACACAAAGGGATGAACGAACAAACTTGATTCCCTCAAACGATATGACACACGTTTAAGTTCATCAAGGGCTCTTGGATACAACACACCAAGAATGATCTAACTTTGAAAGAGTTTTAGAATAAAAGAGTAGATAAAATCGGCCACAAGAATAGACAAGAGTATTTATAGGGAAAAAGGAACACGCTCCCTTTGCCCTAACTCAAAACGCAGAGTACTAAGTAAAAGAAAGGACTTAGTCTAAAAACACTCATAAGAGAAATGTGGAATGGTCGGTCCAAGTGATAAACAACATAGGAAAATGTGGGAGTATTAATTTAGCCTCATTAAAAACCTTGCCAAGACCCAAAACCCAGGGTAGGAGAAAAAGGCCTTGACAAGGAAAAGAGCACCAAATTAATACTCACCTATGTGTTTAATCAGCTTGGAGACACATAAGAGTAGAACATAAGAGTTGGTCTTCATGCGGCTTTATTTGATTGATGGAGGTCTTGATTTCTTCATGCTCCTGCTCAGCTACAAGCTCGCCTTGCTCCTCCTCAGGTTCAAGCTCAATGTCCTTGTCCATGCTCATATCATCCTCTCCTTCTTCAAAAGGATTTGACCTCAAATCCAAGTCATCTGCAACAAAAGGAAAAGGATTAGTAACTTCAGAACTCAGAAAATCAGGGTGCTTACCTAGCATGAGCGTGGGCTTGTAGTGTGCATCAGGAGGTTTCTCTTTGATCAGGCTGAAGCGGTTTGCATGTTTATCCTGCTCCAAATCTGGTGGCTTCAGGCGCCTGTCTTCTTCTCTCTTTTGGTTCCTTTTCATACGCCTCACAGCTTCTTTAAGACTTCGATGTTGTTGCTCCATATCTGGTGGCTTGGTCCGCTTGTCCTTTGCTCTCTTTTGTTTCCATTGTTTTCGTTTCTTAGCTCTTCCTAATCCTGCACTAGGCTCTTTTGACAAAGACAAGAGAATCATATCTGTGTGATTAGAAATGGAAACAAATTTAGGATCAGAGACACTTACCTGTTGGAGTTCACATCCTTTATGTCTGTCTCTTATTGCAATTGATTGGATCCATCCACGGCTATGAGTCGGTTCTTGATCAGTGATGATTTTTCTTTCTTCTAAAACAGCTGATCCCTGAGTTTGTTGCTGTATAACTCGGTTGCCAATGTCTGGAGGCTTCTCTTTGATTGGCAAAAAGTCCAAAACTCCTGCAGTTTCTTCCTGAACACTCATGGAGCAGATCAAGTGTATCAAACTTGAAGAAGAAAAACTAAGAACAGGAAACTGAACACCAAGATCGTTTCTAGCTAAATCTCTAACATCAAATTCAAACAAGTGTTCGTTGTTGAATGCAGCACAAGCAAATCCCGATTGTCTTTTACAAGATTCATTCACATGATTACCAATAAGAATATGATTAGAGCACCAAAAATCATGCATAGAGTCTGAATCCAACAAAGCTTGGTAAAGAAGAGAAGAACACTTTGCAAATTTATGAAAGCTCCGATTAAATCCATTGCCACTTAAAAACGACTGAGCTCTATCCCTATCTAATCGGTTGCTAAACCAAGAATTTTTCAAAGCAGGTTTAAGTTCAAGCAACTCATAAAAGGAAAATCTGTTTGGCTTAGAAAACTTTGTACAGGTAAATATCTCAGAAGCTGAAAACAGTTTGTCAAAAAGAGAGTCTGTGACATGAAATTCTTTAACAGCTTCTAAGCCTAAACGCTTTTCAACTTCAACAGGAACCAACATAAACAAATATGAATCATTCCTAACCAATTCAATTCCCTTACAGCGCTTGTTTGGGTAGTCAAAAGAAGATGGAATTAGAACCGGTCCTGGAGTGAAAAAGATTTGTTGCTCCTCGTTTTGTTCCATTGCCAAATTCGCTTTGATCCTTGGTGTATCTCCTTGTGAAACCTGTGAAGTAAACTCCACAATGCTCGGTTTAACCGGCTCTGAAATGGTTAGTGTATCAAGCAAAAAATCAGATTGAAACAAGGAAAGATCACACTTAGCCTCAGAGGATTTCTCAGGGATGGTAGATTGATTTTCGGTTTCCTCAGTTTGCTCTTCTTTGCTGCCTAAGTGTGGCTGTTTCTGAACTACTGCGTGTTGCTTATTCTTCACATTTTCTTTGGTCTCAACCTCAGCGTCTTCTTCTTGCACCATGGGTTTTACATTCGCTTCCTTGCTCCTTTGACTAGTCGGTTCTTTCTCAGAACAGCTTGGTTTCTTTTTCATGCTTTCAAGACTACCAATTTCTTTGTATTGATAAGAGCTAGGCGTGTGCTGCTGGTAACCCTGAACCCTTGGAGCATATTTCTTCCTCATCAATCTTCTGAGCTCTCTCCAAGTGGTGACTTTTGGTTCTTTGTAAAACCGGTTCAATGACTCTTCTCGCAGACACCACTCATGAGCTTCTCCTTTGAGCTGGGTAAGAGCGTAAGCAAGTTTCTCCTCTCTTGGGACGTGATTGTAGTAGAGCCAATCATCCATGTCCTTCTCCCACTGTAGGTAGTCTCCTTTTCCTGAAAATTTATAGAGTTTGTTAGCTGATAAACACTTAGGAGAAGAAACAGAATTTGAATTATGGGATTGAGGAGTCTTTTTGGTGTTGCTCTTTGTTGCTCTGAAAAGACCATCAGGCGGTTTAAATAGAAGGTGTTGTTTCTCAGCGTGTTCCTCCTCTTCTTTTGACTTGTGTTGTCTGGTCTCTCTATGTTTTCCATGCTCTTGCCGAAAAGTTTTCAACTCAGATCGAAGCATATTTCTCAATTCGGCTGCCAAGGCTTCAATCATCGGTTTGCTAAGCAGTGCTGCACTTTTCTCTTCACCATCACCATCGTCATCAGCAGCCATTTTCCTGAAAAGGCAGGAAAACAACTCGCAGTCACAAGTTCTCACAAAGACAAAACACAAATCACTTGAGAACAGTTTTCAACCGATCGAAGCAAATCGAGCAAAGGAAATATCAAATCGTATCCAAAAATCACGAAATCAATTTTAACTAAAACTAGACTTGTCCTAGTTTCAGAAACAATCGAGATCATGCAAAATGAACACGCCAATAAAATTTGACAATTCTAACAATCGGGCACTCAAGTTTCTTCAAATCGCAGTTCTCAACAGATCGAAACAAAACGAACAGGAAAAATATCAAATCGATTCGAAAAATTCCGAAACCAATTTTCCTGCAAACTAGACTCGATCTAGTTTCCAAAACACTTTGAATCACAGAAATCAAACGAGCCAATATTTTTAGACAATTCGAACAAGTAGACGCACAGATCCAGTTCGGAATATGAAAGGTTGCAATCAAAGAACAGATCGTGGGTAAGCTTAACTCGTGAACAAACAGATCTAACCCAAACAACAGATTAGGAAGATGAACAGACACACAACTGAACATAAACAGATCGAAACTCAAACAAACAACCACACACACAACAACAACACAATCGCAAACAAACTGGAAATGAAAAGTCACAAAGTGAGAAATGATGAACAAACTGAGATCGGACACTTAGCTTGGGTCAAGGCTTTGCTCTGATACCACATAATATAAACCCAGCCGGATCTATAGCCTTGATACACCAAGTGAACGAGATGGAAGTGAAGGATGAGCGAATGGATGGGTTGAGATGGAAGATGAACGGTTTGGTATGGTGAGATCGATGGATTTGTGATTGATAGAAGCGGATTTGTGGAAGAGATAGAAGTGGAGTTGGCAAGAGGGATGGTGAGACTCTTGCAAACAGATCCGGACAACCCAATGATATGACACACAAAGGGATGAACGAACAAACTTGATTCCCTCAAACGATATGACACACGTTTAAGTTCATCAAGGGCTCTTGGATACAACACACCAAGAATGATCTAACTTTGAAAGAGTTTTAGAATAAAAGAGTAGATAAAATCGGCCACAAGAATAGACAAGAGTATTTATAGGGAAAAAGGAACACGCTCCCTTTGCCCTAACTCAAAACGCAGAGTACTAAGTAAAAGAAAGGACTTAGTCTAAAAACACTCATAAGAGAAATGTGGAATGGTCGGTCCAAGTGATAAACAACATAGGAAAATGTGGGAGTATTAATTTAGCCTCATTAAAAACCTTGCCAAGACCCAAAACCCAGGGTAGGAGAAAAAGGCCTTGACAAGGAAAAGAGCACCAAATTAATACTCACCTATGTGTTTAATCAGCTTGGAGACACATAAGAGTAGAACATAAGAGTTGGTCTTCATGCGGCTTTATTTGATTGATGGAGGTCTTGATTTCTTCATGCTCCTGCTCAGCTACAAGCTCGCCTTGCTCCTCCTCAGGTTCAAGCTCAATGTCCTTGTCCATGCTCATATCAAGTAACAAACGATCAAGTGCTAAAAGGAAATGGAAAGAAAACAAAAAGGAAAGGAAACAACGAGTGCGATGCAAGCGAACAGGAAAAAACGTAAACAAAGAAAAGGAAAGATCAATCACAAGAGGTAAAGTCCAAGTTCGGTCTGTCTACAAAGAGGCAAGACCAAAACCAAACAAACAGAGCAATATGATTCCCTTTTTTTTTTTTTTTTTTTTTAAGATTCAAATATGGAAAGTATGGAGGGTTTCCTAGTCGACCTAATGCAACCTAGCAAGTCTCTAGACGGCGGCTTATGCAGGATGAAGTCAAGCAATTCGCAACCAACAAGATTAAAGCTATGGTTTCACAAGATCTAACAACCTAAACCGATGAGTCTAGTGCAAGCAACCTATATGTTTTTTTTTTTTTTTTTTAAAATAGATGCAACAACGAATGCAAAACAAGAAACTAAACGATTCTTATAGGTTTTTCTTATGATGCGGAATTGAAACAAAGCAAATGAACAATGAGCAGAAAGGATAAAACAATGCAAGGATAGATATCACCTTGAATCTAGAACCTTTTGGCTCTGATACCAAAATGATGTAAGCACGAGGGTGGATATGGGGCAAGAAGGCTGGTTGTTCAACGCTCTCCTTCAAGCTAGATGATGGTCGAATGATGCGAGTGATATGGGATCAAGCCAACTGGTTGTTCAACTCTCTTTGGCAGGATCGGTTGATGGAATGGATTGAGGACGCCACAAAGCCTTATGGATCTAAGCTTTGATAAGTCAAGATTGCTCAAGGTCGATATTACACACGAACTCAAGACTTCAAAAGGGTTTTCATAGATGAAAAGCTCCGGTTTCTTTATTGATATCAGTTGTAAAGATACACGGCTGCTCTAGAGGCCTTATAAACAAACCGATGCAGCTTTGCCCTACTTGGGGACTTGAAGCAAATACAAGAAATTACAAGTACTGAAAAGAAAACTACTCATTCGAATTACAAAGCTAAGTAAACCGTAAATAACTAGCTAACTAATTGAACCTGATTCAAACATGAACACACGGTTAGTATCATAATGTATTGAATTGATTTAGACCATACCTTATACGGTTTATTGGACCGTGTGTGAAGTGCAGCGTTTCATTAAGCTGCTTGGATGCTGAATATGGCAAGTTCCTTCCCTTGGCGAGTTGATAACATAGGCCATGCTTCTCGTGATTCCTCTTCTTGATCATGTGGACCGACTTGTATATAATAAGCTTCCAGAAGTGTTGGTGGTCCTTTCTCTTGATCTTGACCGTAGCTTGGTCTTTACTTGGTTCCCCTTCTCCAGCTTGTTCCTCGGTGATGGTGAGTGAGCTGAGTTGATCCGTGATGTTTTCCAAGTTCTGGCCATTGAATAAGCTTGCTACTCCAAGGTTGAAGCTCTCACGCATGTCTCTAGTTCCGGACCTTGTTCTTGGAGCTTGCTTCATGACGGGAATGGGTTGGTTGGTTCCTAGTTCCTCATCATCATATGACATTTTTTGGACCCCAAATATGCTATCTAAGCTTTTATAAGGAACACATTAAAATGCTCTTTTGGAACACAAACTTGTATCCCATGCTTCGCGTTCTATCTTTATAAGAAGTTTTTCGAAAATAGTTTTGTTTAGAAAGCTCATAGGACATTTTTTGGACCCCAAATATGCTATCTAAGCTTTTATAAGGTACACAATAAAGTGATCTTTTCGAACACAAACTTGTATCACATGCTTCGCGTTCTATCTTTATAACAAGTTTTGCGAAAATAGTTTTGTTTAGAAACCTCATAGGACATTTTTTGGACCCCAAATATGCTATCTAAGCTTTTATAAGGTACACAATAAAGTGCTCTTTTCGAACACAAACTTGTATCACATGCTTCGCGTTCTATCTTTATAACAAGTTTTGCGAAAATAGTTTTGTTTAGAAACCTCATAGGACATTTTTGGATCCCAAATATGCTATCTAAGCTTTTATAAGGTACACATTAAAGTGCTCTTTTGAAACACAAACTTGTATCCCATGCTTCGCGTTCTATCTTTATAAGAAGTTTTGCGAAAATAGTTTTGTTTAGAAACATCATAGGACATTTTTTGGACCCCAAATATGCTATCTAAGCTTTTATAAGGTACACATCAAAGTTGATGTAAACATCCAGACGGAGCTAGAACCACCAACCGTGAATGATGGTCCAATGACACGATCCAAGTCTAAACAACTAAGGAAGAGATTCAATGCAGCTATACAAGCCCATATCTACTCTTTGGATCCTGAAGAACTCGGCTGGATTGATCCCAAAGAGGAGACCGAGCATGAGCAAACGCCAAAAGGACAAGACCACCGTGAGAAGGATCTAGAAGCTACACTTGGAGAGTTAACACCTAACACTATCATCAAGAATTTAGCTGAAGACTTCGGACAAATCAAGCTAACTGAAGAAGAAGCTATCAAGCTCAAGCATCAAGAACTTCAAGAACCAGACAACTCGGAGATCAAGACTTCAAGCGAGAAGACTCACACCCTCAAGGAAACTCACACACCAATCTATCCAACCATTCCAAAGGGTAAGTCAGGTAGGTTTATAATTACTTTCTGTTCTTGCAGGAGGAACCGGTGCACCAATCACTTAGTTTATTTTCGTGTTCTTTATGTTTAAAACAATCGAACTCTTAGTTTCCATAAATGGCTCCATGTTGGACGCTTTGTAGTTTTCTTTAATTACGATTTACAAGTCCTGTTGTTTAGAGTCTTTGCTTGTTGTTTTTGTGTCGAACCCTAGAAGGTTCAAGGCTGAAGAACTATTAATAAGGTCCCATATGCAGCCGTTGTAGTCACGCTTTTACCCATATCAATATACGAGTCAGTTTGCCTTGACAAACCGAGAGAAGAGAATTCAGCCCTTGTTCTTGTTCTTGTTTGAGTGATTCTTGCAAGGATAGGAGCCTCACCGTATCAAGAGAACGAGCCTTCTGTTGTGTCGTGATTCATTCCATCAACTTCGTCCATTCCATAGATCCCACACGAGAGAAGCGATCGCCATCGTGTTAGATCATCATCTTCAACTATCAACTGAGCCAAAGGATTGGTGATCACCATCTGGAGGTTCCCATCAATTCAGATTCCATTCCATATATAAGATCCACCACCGATTCTTATATCAAAAGTGCTCTTTTCGAACACAAACTTGTATCCCATGCTTCGCGTTCTATCTTTATAAGAAGTTTTGCGAAAATAGTTATGTTTTGAAACCTCATAGGACATTTTTTGGACCCCAAATATGCTATCTAAGCTTTTATAAGGTACACATTAAAGTGCTCTTTTGGAACACAAACTTGTATCCCATGCTTCGCGTTCTATCTTTATAAGAAGTTTTTCGAAAATAGTTTTGTTTAGAAACCACATAGGACAATTTTTGGACTCCAATTATAAGGTACACATTAAAGTGCTCTTTTGGAATACAAACTTGTATCCCATGCTTCGCGTTCTATCTATAGAAGAAGTTTTGCGAAAATAGTTATGTTGTGAAACCTCATATGACATTTTTTGGACACCAAATATGCTATCTAAGCTTTTATAAGGTACACATTAAAGTGCTCTTTTGGAACACAAACTTGTATCCCATGCTTCGCGTTCTATCTTTATAAGAAGTTTTTCGAAAATAGTTTTATTTAGAAACCTCATAGGACATTTTTTGGACCCCAAATATGCTATCTAAGCATTTATAAGGTACACATTAAAGTGCTCTTTTGGAACACAAACTTGTATCCCATGCTTCGCGTTCTATCTTTATAAGAAGTTTTTCGAATATAGTTTTGTTTAGAAACCTCATAGGACATTTTTTGGACCCGAAATATGCTATCTAAGCTTTTATAAGGTACACAATAAAGTGCTCCTTTCGAACACAAACATGTATCACATGCTTCGCGTTCTATCTATATAAGAAGTTTTGCGAAAATAGTTATGTTGTGAAACCTCATAGGACATTTTTTGGACCCCAAATATGCTATCTAAGCTTTTATAAGGTACACATTAAAGTGCTCTTTTGGAACACAAACTTGTATCCCATGCTTCACGTTCTATCTTTATAAGAAGTTTTTCGAATATAGTTTTGTTTAGAAACCTCATAGGACATTTTTCGGATCCCAAATATGCTATCTAAGCTTTTATAAGGTACACATTAAAGTGCTCTTTTGAAACACAAACTTGTATCCCATGCTTCGCGTTTTATCTTTATAACAAGTTTTGCGAAAATAGTTTTGTTTAGAAACCTCATAGGACATTTTCTGGACCCAAATATGCTATCTAAGCTTTTATAAGGTACACATCAAAGTGCTCTTTTCGAACACAAACTTGTATCCCATGCTTCGCGTTCTATCTTTATAAGAAGTTTTGCGAAAATAGTTATGTTTTGAAACATCATAGGACATTTTTTGGACCCCAAATATGCTATCTAAGCTTTTATAAGGTACACATTAAAGTGCTCTTTTGGAACACAAACTTTTATCCCATGCTTCGCGTTCTATCTTTATAAGAAGTTTCTCGAAAATTGTTTTGTTTAGAAACCTCATAGGACAATTTTTGGACCCCAAATATGCTATCTAAGCTTTTAAAAGGAACACAATAAAGTGCTCTTTTGGAACACAAACTTGTATCCCATGCTTCGCGTTCTATCTTTATAAGAAGTTTTGCGAAAATATTTATGTTTTGAAACCTCATGGGACATTTTTTGGACCCCAAATATGCTATCCAAGCTTTTATAAGGTACACATTAAAGTGCTCTTTTGGAACACAAACTTGTATCCCATGCTTCGCGTTCTATCTTATAAGAAGTTTTGCGAAAATAGTTTTGTTTAGAAACCTCATGGACATTTTTTGGACCCCAAATATGCTATCTAAGCTTTTATAAGGTACACATTAAAGTCCTCTTTGGAACACAAACTTGTATCCCATGCTTCGCGTTCAATCTTATAAGAAGTTTGTTAAAATTGTATTGTTTTGAAAAAACCTCATAGGAATTTTTTGGACCCCAAATATGCTATCTAAGCTTTTATAAGGTACACATTAAAGTGCTCTTTTGGAACACAAACTTGTATCCCATGCTTCGCGTTCTATCTTTATAAGAAGTTTTTCGAAAATAGTTTTGTTTAGAAACCTCATAGGACATTT
>VHIU01000116.1:0-108624 GCA_010577795.1 Isatis tinctoria
TCCAGAATTTCTAAAATTGTTCTGATCGGTCATCCAAAAATATTTCCCTTCGTGGTGCTTTCCGCTCTGAATTGGGGTATTACAGCGATAGTCTTCGAGGCTTTACACCGGAAGATGTAAACTGGAACCCTCTACCTACTAATCCGAGAGTGTCGCAAACTCAAGGAAATGCGGTGATTAACATCAGTTCTGATGAAGAAAGGAGTCCTGTGATTAGGATGCCAGGCTATACATCTTACGGCGTAAGTGCAATGCACGTTTATCCCGGAACTACTCAAGCCGCGACAGGGAACCAGCCAGAACAAGGCAGGAACCCGGACGGACCCGTAACCATCCGTGAAGTGGGAGAGCCTAGCCGTAGAGGACACCTTCCTCCGCGGAAGAACCCGAGGATGCGAGTGATGCCGCCGGAGCAAGTCAGGCAGAGGATTCGATGTGTGCGGTGCGGCCAGTTTGGTCATTTTACTCACGCCTGCACCACGGTATCAATTGATCAGGAACTCAACCCAGTTTGTGGATCGTGTGGAAGGACAGTCTCTCATACCCGTAATTGCCCTATAAGGATTGCCAGGAAGCACCGACCGGTCACCCGATCTGTTACTCGTCATCACGATCAGAATGGCTCGGAGAATCAGGAAGGAAACGGCTCGCCAGGACAAAGGTACGCATATGGGTGCTAACCTTAACTCCTTTTAATTGCTTGTTTGGTTGAGTGGAGTTATTAGAGTTCGGTTTGGTGGTTGGTTGAGGAGTGAGGATAGAAAGACCCGAATGTTTCTTTAGACCAAAATCTCTAGGAAGCCTTTAGGGGAATGGAAGCGGAATGGTTATGGAAAGGAATCAGAGAAGAATGGGATTGGAACCAGGAAGCAGAATGAGATCAGAATCAAGCATGGATAGAAGTATGGGAGGGAGATCAGAACAAGAAGAATTCGGAAACTGAATCAGTTAGAATGGAAGTGAGATCAATGCAGCCACGAAAAAAGCCTTTTATAAATCTCAAGAGAGTTATTCTTAAAGATAAGATGGAGGAAGCCACTAGAAGCAGTGAATTCGAGGACGAATTCAATCGAAGGGGGGGAGAATGTAATATCCCAGCCTAGAGCATTCGATGGACACGAGGGAAGATAGTTTTCAAAGACTGATGAGGACAATTTTAAAAACTTCTGCCACTTGGTGTATGGATGCACAAGACACATATGAAGCCATTACCGAAGGAATTACTCAAAGAAAAATTCAGATGCAGTGTAGAAAATTCGGAGAAGAAGGTTCACGGTTTGGAGGTGTTGGAACCGTGAGCATAACGAGATATGATTGGGTGTGGTTTTAAAGCATGATGGTGTGTAAGGAAGCGGTTTGGCATAAGTGTTGGGGTATGGGTTGGTGCGAGTGTTTGGTGGTCTTGCCGTGACACAAGACTAACCTTTTTCCTGCAGGGGTGTCACGGTAAAGAATGGGTTAAGTGGCTTGGTTTTGGTGGACCGGGGAGTGGTGGCTGTGAAGTTTTGAAGTGAGCTGAGTTTATAGATCCATGGGCTAAGAACCCGATGGGAGAGGTGGCGGTTGGATGTGTGGCCTTATTGGTTATGTTATCCTCCCTACCGAGCCTTAACATGGATGGTGTAAGAGTTTTGCCGTGATCTCCAGATCCTTTTGCATACTATTCACCAAAAACTCAGTGTCACGGAAGAATATGGGAAGATGATGAGCGGAGTTAAACTATGGTGCCTGGTGCGTGGTTTACCGATGGTGTTTTCGGTGCCTTGGTGGCTTGGCGGTTGGCCTTGGTGGCTAGGTGGTTTGGTTTTGGTGGTTTGGTGCCTTGGTGGCTTGGCGGTATGACCATGGTGGTCCCGGTATGACCTTGGTGGTCTTGGATTGGTTTTGTTGGTTCCGGGAGAGAGATAGGCAGTTAGTATCCTTTGTGGATTTTGCTGTGAACCTATCTCCTCAGCGGATTGGCGGAACCGTGGGATGCGGTTCAGTGGCGGTGTGTGTGTATTCCCTTATGGTTCGTTCCTCACAGTATCGAATGACAGAGAAGTGGGAAGACCCGACGGGGTGAGCTGGCCGAGGGTGATCCCTGAGTGGGCACTCGGTTAGCATTGGTCCGGCTTGTGAATCATGTGATAGCAAGTCCGGGATCTTGGTGAGGGGAATACACCACGCTTTGAGATCTCAGTGCCCACGCGTGTGGTGATGGTGGTTTTGGTCATATAGTTAGTAGGATGCATTGCATGCTTCGGCTATATTTCCTTTTCCGTTGCTTCGGCTATCTATTGTTTGTGTGCTTGCTCTGTGTTTGGGTTGTGGGTTGTTTGGTCTTATTATTGTTTGTGAGTCCTGAAACTCACTAAGTAATTTCCAAATTACTTACCCCTTTTCCTCTCCTGTCTTTCCTTTCAGGAACCCATAGTGATCGAGTAGCGATGGGAGTCTTTGGCCTTGGACCGCTTGTCAAGATGTTTAAAACTGTTCTTGTAAGTTTCGTTGGAGAAGTGTAATATCGTTTGGTTTTCAATAAAGCCCATGAGCTCATGGTTTGTAACATACGGTTTGTAATGTTTCCCTTTCGAACTAGAATGTAAGATAAATTTTGTGAAATAAATAAAGGAAGTATGTTTGCTTACAACCTCTTGCACTTAGCTAAATATTTAGAAGTCTTCCACTGATATGAATAGTTGGTCCGAACTTGTTCACAACTCACTGTCGAGGGAATGGGTTGGCAAGCCTTGACCTTCAGTGGTGGGAGGTCGGAGTTGGTCGGACGGACTAGCCTTAAGCTCGATGACCTTCGAGACGGGCCGCCAGACTATCTGACTGATCCCGGCTTTTTTGTGGTGCGTCCGGAACGGGTTGGATATGCGGCCGGACTTGGTGTTCTTGTTTGATTGGCCGTGTGTCCGCTGTATATCTGGTTCGCTCCGGGGGTGCTACAGGTACGGCTCATCCCAGAAGTAGTGACGGATATCCTTAAGGAATTTCTTCCTTTTGTTGCCCACAAAACCGTGCGGTTCCAGATCAGCAGCTAGATAATTCGCAATCTCGCCAAACCAAGGAATCTGAGGACGTTGGCCACTTTCGATTTGGTTACAGAATCCGGGTTGAGCAGGTGCTCGCTGGGTGGGAGCACGTGCTTCCTTGATCTGGTTAACACCGATCGAGTAAATCTGTTCTTCAGGGAGGCTGTCATCAAGAGGGACATCTTCTTCAATTCGTAATCGAGACAAATGGTAGGCAGCTCCATTATCTATCCCTTTCTTATCCTTAATCTCAAGGTCGAATTCTTGTAAGAGAAGAATCCACCTGAGTAGCCGTGGTTTGGCATCCTTCTTCGTCAAGAGATACTTGAGGGCTGCGTGATCTGTATGTACAATGACCTTTGATCCAACGAGATAGGATCGAAACTTCTCAAATGCAAAGACCACTGCCAAAAGTTCCTTCTCAGTCATAGCATACTTGCACTGAGCCTCATCCAAGGTGCGACTGGCGTAGTAGATAACGTGGAGCTTCTTATCCTTCCGCTGGCCCAGAACTGCACCAACTGCTCCTTTGATCGTATGAAAGGCCTCAAGACAGTCGCTATCAAATTCGAACTTCACCTCCTTGCAGAGAAGGCGTGTGAGAGGCATGGCGATCTTAGAGAAGTCCTTGATAAACCGGCGGTAGAAACCTGCATGCCCCAGAAAACTGCGGATCCCCTTGACAGAAGTAGGTGGTTGTAGATTCATCATGACCTCGATCTTAGCTTTGTCCACTTCGATACCATCCTCTGATATGCAATGTCCAAGTACAATCCTGTTCCTAACCATCAAGTGGCACTTCTCCCAGTTTAGAACTAGATGTTTCTCCTCACAGCGTTGAAGTACCCTGCATAGATTAGACAAACAGTCAGAGAAAGAGCTCCCATTCACCGAGAAGTCGTCCATGAACACCTCCATGATGTCTTCGATTAGATCAGTGAAGATGGACATCATGCAACGTTGGAAGGTTGCTGGGGCGTTGCACAAGCCGAATGGCATGCGCCGGTAGGCGAAGGTGCCGTAGGGACATGTGAATGTCGTCTTTTCCTGATCGTCCGGGTGGATAGGTATCTGAAAGAAACCTGAATAACCATCTAGAAAGCAGTAGTATGGATGGTTAGCAAGTCTTTCAAGCATCTGATCAATAAAAGGCAAAGGAAAGTGATCCTTGCGAGTTGCAGCATTCAGTTTGCGATAATCGATGCACATTCTATGGCCGGTTATGGTCCTAGTCGGTATCAGTTCATTCCTATCATTCTTTATCACAGTGATTCCACCTTTCTTAGGAACTACATGAACAGGACTAACCCAAGTACTATCAGATACAGCGTAGATTACCCCAGCTTCTAGAAGTTTCATTATCTCCTTCTTAACGACATCTTTTAGTATCGGGTTTAACCTACTCTGATGTTCGATAGAGCTCATCGATTCATCTTCTAGATGTATCCTATGCATGCAAAGATCAGGAGAGATGCCATTGATATCATCAAGCGAATACCCTATAGCCTTTCTATACTTTCTAAGCTTACATAAAAGTAAGGCTACCTCCACATTATTCAAATCAGCATTCACAATCACCGGGAAAGTAGAGTTCGTTCCAAGGAATGCATACCTGAGCCCGGCTAGTAGAGTTTTAAGCTCCAATTTAGGAGCTTTCAACTCGCTCCAGGGGCTGTCTATCGGATCAAGTGGTGGAGTAGGTGCTCGCGGAATCGGAGCGGGTGCTCCTTCTGTTGCGGCCGAGTTTTCTTCATCTTCTAAGCTCGTGTACGCCACCATCTGCTCCATTCGCCGACTGGAATCTAGCATCTTAGCAAAACTGTCGGCGTCTTCACTCATGAAACCATGCTCTCGTTCGGCCAGGGTTAAGGCGGTTTCAAGAGGATCTGGGCAAAGGAGTTCTTCAGCTGCCTCATCAAAAACATCATCCGCACCCTCCACCGTGAAGGTCTGTCCATCCAGCATTGGCTTCTTCAGCAACTTGTTCATTTCGAAGGTCATCACCATATCACCCAGTTGAAGATCAATCACTCCATTCCGGACATCAATAAGTGCACCAACTGTTCAAAGGAACGGTCGGCCAAGGATGAGGGGATCTTTCGGTTCTTCCTCGAGCTCTAATACCACGAAGTCGATAGGGATCAAAGTGTCTCCAATCCGCACATGTAAATCCTCCAAAACGCCCTTGGGTAACTTAGTGGACCTATCAGCAAAAACCAACGAAATTCGTGTGGGTTAAAACTTGGTGAAACCCAAACGTTTAGCCACCGAATAGGGCATGAGGTTCAAGCTAGAACCAAGATCGCAGAGAGAGCAAGCGAAAGTCATAGGACCAATCA
Organism: Isatis tinctoria; assembly: GCA_010577795.1. Lineage (NCBI taxonomy): Eukaryota > Viridiplantae > Streptophyta > Magnoliopsida > Brassicales > Brassicaceae > Isatis > Isatis tinctoria. Next base: position 5,363 of record VHIU01000116.1, read on the forward strand.
TGACGGATAAGACAAATCGCTCAGGATCGCCTCTCTTTTTTAACACCTTGTTTTGCAGTACAGCACTGCATTCCTTCGAGACCGCCATTACTTTCTCTTCCTCAACGACTTTACCAGAGACCAGAGTCTTCATGTACCTCTTCAGGGCAGGTATCATCTGGACAGCATCCGCGAGAGGTAGCTTGACGGTTAGGTTCTCCCTGCACTTAGCATCCTCCAAGTCTTTGAGTGACTTCTTAGGTGGTACAGGGTAAGGAACCTTAGGCCTGTACACCCTCTCCGGGATCGCTGTAGGTTTCGGCCCAAACGTGGATGGTGAAGTCTGTCCGAGCACATGCTCCGCGGATTCGCTGGGTTGCTCCTCTGTATCGTCTTCTATAACATCGAAGGGTGAAGATGATGTTCCGGCGTATGTTGGGCGGTTGCTCGATTCACCCTTTTCCTGGATACGGTGATCTCCGCCGAGCAGGTGCTCGCTGGGTGAGAGCACGTGCTCCGTCACTGCCTCTTTTCCTTTGTCCATTCTCGAAGTTGTTGCCGAGTTCAATGTCTTACCGCTCCTTAGTTCAATAGCATTGACAAACTCCTTCCTGGGTGCTTCAACTTTTCCAGGCAGGGTCCCTGGCGTCCTTTTTATGGACTCAGCAGTCTGAGCAATCTGAATGTCAAGTTGCTTCATGTGGGTCCATACAGCTTCATACTTTCCGTTGAGGTCCACGTACATCGTATCAACCTTAGCGTTGATCTCGGCTGCTGCTTTCTGCTGACCTGCCAGAAGTTGTTGCATCATGTTCTTCAGCTCGTCTTGGGAGCCGGTTGCTGAAGATGGAGGCTGCGGATGTGGAAACGGCTGAGACTGCGTGCTCATGAAGGGCTGCCTTTGTTGATTTCCTCCTTGGAATCGGTTCTGATTAGGAACGAATGGCCGGTTCTGGTAGTTGTTGGGGTAGCTCTTCTGAAAACCCATTTGTGGCTGATTTCCTTGCTTAGGATAAACCTGATCTTGTGGATTCCCCACATTGGTGCTCCTATAGGACAGGTTAGGATGAGTGTTAAAACCTTGGTTGCTGAAACCGCGGTTCTGTCCGAAACCTTGTCCGGTCACATAGTTCACTTCCATCTGATTGTTTCCGCCTTCTTCCCCAAAGACCTGAGAGAGAGGCTCATCTCCATTCTCATCAACGAAGTGAACCGATTTCTGGTTCCCCTTCAGCAGAAGGTTTACCTTAGCCGTGAGCTCATCGATTTTCTTGGAGTCTACACTGTTTACCTTCCCCTTGTCGTACTCCGGGCTTTTGTTGCTGGTACTTGCGGCTAGGTTCTCAATCAGCTCTAGAGCTCCTTCCTTCGATTTTGTGTAGAAGTCTCCGTTACTCGCGGCATTCAAGGCATTTCGGTAGTCCCATTCTACTCCGTCGTAGAAGGTGCTGAGTAGCTGCTCGTCGCTAAAACCGTGGTGAGGGCACTCACGCTTATACTCTTTGAATCGCTCCCACGCTTCATTGAATGACTCGCCGGGATGTTGCTCGAATGAGGAGATCTTGTTCCTCAAAGCTGCGGTCTTGGACTTGGTGTAGAATTTGTCCAGGAAAGCTGATCTCGCATCAGCCCAAGTCGCCAAAGACCCTGGTGGTAAAGACTTTAACCACCGTGATGCTTTTCCCGCAAGAAAGAAGGGGAAAAGCTTGCACTTCAAGAAATCTGGAGGCACACCATTGGAGCCGGTTGTGCTACAGATCTCTTCGAAGTTCTCGATGTGATCCATCAGAATCTCAGCAGGCAGACCGTGAAACAAGTGTTGCTTCACGAGGGCAATCATCTGAGGCTTGATCTCGTAATCTTGCCTCTGGATGGTCGGGGTAACGATCGCAGATCGATCCTGGTAGTATGCGTGAGCTGCATCTTTGTCCCCGAAAGCAGGTTGTGCAACGAGTTGCCTCTCCTGTTGCAAACGAAGCTGCTCCATAGCCGTTTGAAGTTGTTGCAGCTGAGCCACAATGGCGTTGTGGTCGCCCATCTCTGGAGTGTTGGTGTCGGACATTTCTGGTTCCGGAACGGGCGTGTTGTGTCTCTGCCTGTTCTCTCGTTCTCTCCTTGCTAGCTCGTCGTTTGTCAAGTTCACAAGATTCTCGTCGTTTCTGCTCCTTGTGCTCCTTGTGGACATGCACCTGAAACACAAAGAAAAGAAAAAGAGAAAAACGAGTTTAGAGGGTTCTTAGTCTAGAAATTTAGCCGTAAACCAAAGGTAAAAATTTGGTCCCCGGCAACGGCGCCAAAAACTTAATACACAGGTTTTAACCCTAATTTCCTAATGCAAGTGCACAGCAAACGAAGTAGTATTTAGGGGTCGATCCCACGAAGACCAAGTATTACTCTATGGAATAATGGGCTAAATCGCAAGCTAAGATGAATCAATATCAGGTTGGGTTTCGTAAATATCAAGAAATAAAAGCAAATCGGTTTTAAACAATAATAAGGAAGCGTTAGGTCAAGGCAATTCGCAGGCAATCCAGAGCAACGGGTCAAATAACTATTCAGGCTATAATTAAGCACCAGTCTAGAACTCAAACACGAAGATAATATCAATCCACTGTCGTGGAATTAACAACTTTGTCTAGCAACCTAGAAATCCTAACTGTCGCTGGCCCTAGAAAATCGCAGACAAGCATTATAGATCAGGTTTGATTTGTTCACACTTCTCCAATACATCAACTGTCGCAGGTAATGAATAAATTGCTCACCAATGTTTCTTCTAGCAATCTAGCAACTGTCGTTGTCTAAATTAAACCTAATATCAATGAATCAAGTGATCAAATCGATCCAAGCATTACGAACAACAAGGGTGAAGACATCGATTTTGTTTGCCTATTTGTGCTTAACCCTAGCTCATGAATTCCTTTGAAAGCCTTAACCTAACTAAGAGATCTACTCAGACATAATGAAAGAAGAAAGCAAAACAATAATATAAAAAGACTGCATCGATATCGATATTAAAGAGAGGGTTCAGAAATCTTCTCAGAATTGTAGCAGAGATCTTCTCCCTTACTAAAGAAATCCTAGGTATTGAAAAGCTAGAAGCCAAAAGCAAAAAGAATAGAATATCTTAAAACTATGACTAAAAATGAGTATTTATAACAGGAGAGATAGGCGGCTGGGAGGTGGCTGCACCCTTAAAAGTCGGCGGCCCTGATTAGGTTAAGTTCCTTCTTTTTATTTTTCTGCGGCGAGCAGGTGCTCGTTTGGTGGCCGAAATCATGTGCTCGCCGATTGGAGTTGGTGATACTTTGCAGGATTTGCCTTCTTTTCTTCAATTCTTGTTCTTTTCTTTTCAAAAAGCTTCAACTGCTCCAAACTCCAATAACAGCTCCTAAGCTACCTAAAAATCTCCTGAAATAAACTCAAAAACTCTAAAAAGCAATTAGATACTAAGGTTAGCATGGGTCAAAATCCCAACATATCAGGCATAAAGGATCATTTACATATCCTTCTTTTGTTAAATGCTCACTGAGACGATTATACCACATACGTCCAGATTGTTTTAACCTATATAATGATCTTTGCAATTTGATTGCACATAACTCTTTTTGTTTAGATTTTAATGCTTTTGGCATCTTAAATCCATCGGGAACTCTCATATAGATATCACCCGTATAAATATGCTGTAACGACATCCATAAGTCTCATCTCTAGATTTTCATCAGCCGCTAGACTCATCAGGAATCTAAACGTTATTGCATCCATAACGGGAGAATATGTTTCTTCATAATCTATTCCAGGTCTTTGAGAAAACTCTTGAGCCACAAGACGAGCTTTATATCTCATAATCTCATTTTTCTCATTTCTTTTCCGAACGAAAACCCATTTGTATCCAACTGGTCTCACATCTGTGTTGGGGTCGAAATCCCCTCTTCAAAGATTGACGGAACGAGAAGTCAAGGACAAGACCAAATGAAACTTATCCCGAACGTGGAACGGACGAGCTAAGGCAAACTGCCCACGATCCGTCCAGGAAGTCAACCGGCGGCTGGGACATGGCCAGCCGCCGGATCCTCTTCCGCCAAAGGCCGGCGGCTGGGACAAGTGCCAGCCGCCGGATCTCCCTTCGTCCGTGGCCGGCGGCTGGGATGAGGCCAGCCGCCGGATCTCCCTTCGTCCGTGGCCGGCGGCTGGGATGAGGCCAGCCGCCGGATCTCCCTTCGTCCGTGGCTGGCGGCTGGGATGAGGCCAGCCGCCGGATCTCCCTTCGTCCGTGGCCGGCGGCTGGGATGAGGCCAGCCGCCGGATCTCCCTTCGTCCGTGGCCGGCGGCTGGGATGAGGCCAGCCGCCGGATCTCCCTTCGTCTGTGGCCGGCGGCTGGGATGAAGCCAGCCGCCGGATCTCCCCTCGTCCGTGGCCGGCGGCTGGCACTTGTCCCAGCCGCCGGGTCTTCATCACATGTCCACGATCATTTCTCAAGTCGAGACTCCTCATCCGAACATCGTCCAGTCGACCGACCGTCAAACGTAGCTCAATGCCCGGACCGACCCGGAGATCATCCGTTTGCATGTTCTGACTCCAAAGACGTCCATAAACGTTCCCCGAAAGACCGTGATGAACGTCCAGCCAGCCGTGGACCAGTCGCCGAGCATACAAGCCAAAGGAACCGGCGGCTGGCCATCAATACTGAAACCGGCGGCTGGAAGTTCAAATAAAAAACGGGCGGTTCAAATCTCGGAAGTCATAAAACGCTCGGAACACTGTTCACGCGGGAAAAACCGTTGAAAAACACTATTCATCCCGAGATAAAGTTAACCGAAAGATCGAATTAAGCATAAACCGAGATTCGGATTACTATTCACGTTTCACTGTTCATCGGATCACTATTCACCGGCGAGCCAGACTTGGGTCAGGATGCGCAGATGGATCACGGAAGACTCTCGGGCCGGAAATCGGGCCCAAAAAGCTTAGGTCGGCGGCTGGGAGCGAAGGACAAGGTCCCACATCGGAAATCTGAAGTCTTAGCCTCCTAGGATTGTCAGTATATATATGTACGCTCATGTAAGGGTAAATCCCATCCCAGATCCGAGTATTAGGAGTTTTAGCAATTTAAGACTATTCAGCTTTTGCTAATTTCCCTTGTACTTTCGGAAAATATCAATAAAATCTCCCTTTTCATCTTTTTTGCATTTTCGATCCTTTAGTTCTTTATAAATAGAATTTTTGAGCCCCCATAAAATATAAGTTTTGACAGTGTGAGTTTCGGCTCTCACAGTTTGGCGCCGTCTGTGGGGACGAGAAATATTCTTAACCCTAAGAACGAAAAGGATTCGGAACAAAGACAATGACCGAAGAAACGATGGATTGGAGCTCGATGGATGGCAGCCGCGGCCGAACGATGACTTTCCGAGAGGAAGAAGCCGCTGAAATAAACCATCCGCATAACGATCTGCTCGTGATCAGTCTTTCAATTGGAGGATACGAGATACCGAGAGTCTTAGTAGACACTGGAGGAACGGTGAACGTCATATTCCTGGAAACCCTTCGGAAGATGAACATTGAGACCCGGCATCTCATAACCCATCCGAAACCGTTGACTGGTTTCTCCGGAAAAACGACAATGACAATAGGGACGATCCAACTCCCCGTAAAGGCGAAAGGAGTGGAGAAAGACACGAAGTTCTCGGTGATCGATTGCCCGCGAATCTGCGACGCAATCGTAGGAACACCGTGGCTAAACTCAATGAAGGCGATCCCGTCAACTTACCACCTATGCCTGAAATTCCCAACTCCAACCGGAGTGGAAACAATCTGGGGACGGCAGAAAGACTCTCGAGCTTGTTTCCTAACCGAACACAGATTGAGGAAACCAGTAACCGACCTCAGCCGTCAGCCGCAGTCCGAAAGAGGAAAGGAAGAGCGGCAGCTGGCGAAACTCGAGCAAAAGTTACAAATTGAAGAATCCCGGGAAACGGAGAAGGATCCCCCGTGTGAGCCAGTGATTTCGGTCAACATAGACGAAAAGAATCCCGAGCGATGTACAGAGATCGGAGCAAATTTGGAGGAGTCGATCAAGACTGAGTTAATCACCTTGTTAAAGGAGAACGCCGGATCGTTCGCATGGGCAGCAGAAGATATGCCTGGGATCGACATCGGCATCACAAGCCACGAACTCAACGTAGACCCGACGTTCAAACCGGTGAAGCAGAAAAGGCGGAAACTCGGTCCAGAACGCGCCCAGGCGGTAAACGATGAAGTAGAAAGATTGCTCAAAGTCGGATCAATCACGGAAGTGAAATATCCCGACTGGTTAGCAAATCCGGTGGTGGTAAAGAAGAAGAATGGAAAATGGCGAGTTTCACGGACCTGAATAAAGCGTGCCCAAAAGACAGCTTCCCCCTTCCGCACATCGATCGATTAGTCGAAGCGACGGCAGGGAACAAGCTGCTATCGTTCATGGACGCTTTCTCCGGATACAACCAAATCATGATGAACCCCGACGATCGAGACAAGACTGCGTTCATCACAGATCGCGGAATATACTGTTATAAGGTGATGCCATTCGGGTTAAAGAATGCCGGCGCTACATACCAAAGGCTCGTCAACAAAATGTTCGCCGAACAACTCGGAAGAACGATGGAAGTCTACATCGACGACATGTTGGTCAAGTCGTTGGAGGAGAAAGACCACGTCAAACACTTGCGGGAATGCTTTGAACAACTCAACCGGCACAACATGAAATTAAACCCGGCAAAGTGCAGATTCGGAGTAGCATCCGGTGAATTCCTCGGGTATCTGGTAACTCACCGAGGGATAGAAGCAAACCCGAAGCAAATCAACGCTTTGATAGAGATGGCCTCACCAAAAACTAAGAGAGAAATCCAAAGATTGACCGGACGGGTCGCGGCGCTGAATCGGTTCATCTCGAGGTCGACGGACAAATGTTTGCCTTTCTACGACACACTCAGGGGAAACAAAAAGTTTGAGTGGACAGAGAAGTGTGAACAGGCGTTCCAAGAACTAAAGAAATATCTAGCAAGCCCGCCCGTACTTTCGAAGCCGGTCAAAGGAGAGCCCCTTTTTCTGTATACAGCGGTATCATCGACGGCGGTAAGCGGGGTGCTGGTGAGAGAAGATCGCAACGAGCAAAAACCGGTCTTCTATGTGAGCCAGACCCTGGCGGACGCAGAAACCCGATACCCGCTGATGGAGAAGGCGGCCTTGGCAGTGGTGATGTGCGCACGGAAGTTGCGGCCTTATTTCCAATCGCACACGACCATTTTGCTCACGGTTTTTCCGCTCAGAACGATCCTGCACAGCCCCAGTCAATCGGGACGCCTCGCAAAATGGGCGGTGGAATTAAGCGAGTATGATATCGAGTACCGAAGCAGAACATGCGCAAAATCGCAGGTCCTTGCAGATTTTTTGATCGAACTCCCGACCACAGACGTTAGTGAGCCGACATCAAACTCGACGTGGGTTCTCCACGCAGACGGATCTTCATCAAAGCAAGGTTCAGGGGTCGGGGTCCGGTTAACGTCGCCAACTGGAGAAAGCTTAGAACAATCGTTCAGGTTACTCTTCAACGCTTCCAACAACGAAGCAGAGTACGAAGCCTTAATCGCCGGATTAAGACTCACCCTTGGGCTCAAGATTCAGAGTCTTCAAGCGTTTTGCGATTCCCAGCTGGTGGCAAATCAGTTCAGCGGGGACTACGAAGCAAAAGATGACCGAATGGAAGCATATCTCAAAATTGTCCAAGAGCTCGCAAAGCGATTTGAAAAGTTCGAACTCACAAGAATCCCACGAGGAGAAAACGCCCCGGCCGATGCATTGGCGGCCCTAGCATCAACGTCTACCCCTGGAGAAAGTCGAATCATTCCCGTGGAATTCATAGAACAACCAAGCATTGATCCGCCGCAAGTCGCCAACCTCATACAACTCCCGGAAGGCGAAGATGAGGAGGAACCTCCGGAAGAAGAGTTAGCAACCGTTCCGACGGAAGAGTATGGCTGCGATCGCGGATGGATGGCCCCAATACGAGCATACTCATGGATGGGGAAGTTCCGACGGACAATGGGCTGCACGGAAGCTATGCCCAAGCGGCCCGCTTCGTCTCCTCGACGGCAACGTCTACAAATGGGGTCCCTGGGCCGTTAATGGTCTGCGTAGAAACGGAGAAGCAGACGAATTATGGAGGAAGTCATAGCGGGTTGATATGTGGGATTTTGACCCATTCTAACCTTATTATCTAATTGCTTTTTAGAGTTTTTGAGTTTATTTCAGGAGATTTTAGGTAGCTTTGGAGCTGAAATTGGAGTTTGGAGCATTTGGAACCTTTGGAACAGAAAAGAACAAGAATTGAAGAAAAGAAGGAAAATCCTGCAAAGTATCACCAACTCCAATCGGCGAGCACATGCTCGCAATTTTCGGCCACCAAACGAGCACATGCTCGCCGCCGCGGAAGAGAATTAAAAGGAGACAACTTAACCTAATCCCGCCGACTTTAAAAGGAAGCAGCCGCCCTTCCTGCCGCCTAGGCCTTTTTATATAAATACTCCTCTTTAGTTTTAGGTTTTTTATCATCTCCTTTACAACCTTTTTCCTTTTTCTTTAGTTTTCCTATTCTCTAGAGAGCTTGTATTATTTTTGGGAGAAGAATCTCTGCAACATCTGGAGAAGATTTCTGAACCCTATTCTTTTATTTCAATATCGATGCTTTATATTTATTCAATCTCTTTGCTTTCTTCTTCTTTAATTATGTCTGAGTAGATCTCTTAGTTAGGTTAAGGTTTTCAAAGGAATTCATGAGCTAAGGGATTAAACACAAAGAGGCTTAGAAATCGATAGTCTTCATCCTTGTTGATCTTATTGCTTGAGTTAAACTGGCCGCTTAATTCATGATATTAGGTTAGCTTAGACAACGACAGTTGCTAGGTTGCTAGGTTGCTAGAAGAACTGATGAGCAATTTATTCATTACCTGCGAGAGTAGATGTATTGGAGAATTGTGAACATATCAAACCTATCCTTAATGCTTGTCTGCGATTTTTAGGGCCAACGACAGTTAGGATTCTAGGTCGCTAGACAAAGTTATTGATGCCACGACAGTGGATTGATATTATATTTATGTTTGAGTTCTAGACTTGTGTTTAACCATTGCCTGAATAGTTGTTTGATCCGTTGCTCTGAATTGCCTGCGAAATTCCCTGACCTAACGCTTGCTTAATATAGTTTTTACCACCGATTTTAGATTATTACTTGCTATTCACGAAACCAGCTTTATCTTGATTCATCTTAGCTCTAAATCTAGCTTATAAAACCGTAGTGTAATACTTGGTCTTCGTGGGATCGACCCCTAAGTACTACTACGATTTGCTGTGCACTTGCAGTAGGAAGTTAGGGTTAAAACCTGTGTATCAAGTTTTTGGCGCCGTTGCCGGGGACCAAATTATTACCTTTGGTTTTCGGCGAAATTTTTAGTCTAAGATTTAGTAACTTGTTCTTCTTTTCTTCTCTTGTGTGTTTCAGGACAATCAGGAGATAGCAAGGTTAGAACGAGCTGAATAGAAGAAGAAGTCGGATCCAGCCAACATGGGCGACGAAACCGACGAGCGAGCTGCTAGTGGCTATGTAGCTGCTGAAATTCGAAGGATAGAGCAGCAGATGCAACAGTTGCAACAACAGCTACAACCACAGCAAAAGCGTGCCATTGGGGACATACATGCGCCTCATGCTTACTACCAAAACAGAGCCGCAATCATTCCACCCACATTCAGAGGCAGGACTACGAGATCAAACCTCAGATGATCGCATTGGTGAAGCAACACTTGTTTCACACGCTTCCCTGCAGAAAATCCGATGGACCATATTGAAGATTTCGAAGAAATCTGCAGCACAACCGGTTCGAGTGGTGTACCTCCGGATTTCCTGAAGTGCAAGCTTTTTCCTTTCTCTCTTGCGGAAAAAGCTTCACGCTGGCTGAAGTCATTACCACCTGGATCTTTGGCAACGTGGGCTGAGGCTAGATCGGCGTTCTTGGACAAGTTCTACACCAAGTCAAAAACCGCAGCTCTGAGGAACAAGATATCCTCGTTTCAGCAACGCTCTGGAGAGACCTTCAACGAGGCGTGGGAGAGATTTAAGGAGTATAGAAGAGATTGCCCTCATCATGGGTTCAGCGATGAGCAGATCCTGAGCACATTCTATGATGGTGTTGACTGGGACTATAAGAATGCTTTGAATACAGCCAGCAATGGCGATTTTTATACAAGGTCCAAGGAGGGTGCGTTTGAGCTGATTGAGAACTTGGCTACAAGTTCTAGAAATCGCTGCCATGAGTATGATGAGCCTAGATACGTCAACAGTGTTGAATCGCAGAAGATTGATGACCTGGCAGCAAAAGTGGACCTGTTGTTGAAAAGAAATCAGAGAAGTGTCCAGCTTTGTGCGAACAAAAGGATGAACCGTATGCTGAGGTGAACTACTTGAATGGAGGCTATATGGAGAATCAGAGCTTTCAAGCTCAGGCGTCTAACTCCCATGACGAGCTGAAATCTCTTATGCAGTTGGTTCTACTCAGCCAACAGAAATCTGCTAATGAGATCAATGTCAAGGTGGACAGCATGTACAATGATCTCCATAGTAAGTTCGAAGCTGTTTGCACTCACGTGAAGAAGCTTGAGATTCAGATTGGTCAAACTGCTGAGGCATTAGGAATTCTTCCAGGAAAAGTAGAGGTGAATCCTAGGATCGGATATGTCAATTCTGCAATTCAAGCTGAGGAGCATCCGCTCAAGGGAGAAATATTTTCTCATGGCGTAGAAAAGAAGATGGATTACGCCTCATTATCTGGAGTACCTGCCTCTTACCCTCGTTTGATTGATCCTGGCGTAGAAAAAATGAGTGAGCACTCCATCTCTCCGACAGAGCACATGCTCGCTACCCTCGAGCACATGCTCCCCCGAGATGCTCCCACCAAACCTGCAGGAAGTCCTCCAGCAAGGGTTTACATTCCTAAAGTTCCTTATCCAATTCCACCTAGAGATCAGAGGGGGTCTATCAGTGCAGAGAAGCTAGCTGATTTTAAGAAGATGGTGAGAAGGATTCCTAAGGAAATCTCTTTTGAAGAAGCCTTGGAAAATCGCCCCATACTTGATTTCTTTTGGAACTGCAGAGAGACTCAGGAAGAGATTAAAGCGATCTTTGTAGAAGCAAGGAGTACACCACCATTGAGGGTATTGCCTAAGGTTGAAGATCCTGGAAAGTTTTTGGTCCCATGTTCCATTACAGGAGTTAAATTCAAAGAAGCTCTTTGTGATTCTGGGTCTAGTGTCAATCTCATGTCAAAAGCTCTTGCAGAGAAGTTGAAAATCTCTGAGATAAAGCCTAGTCGAATGAATCTTCGATTTGCGAACTCCTCCTCAACAATATCGTCTGGCAGCATTCACGATCTACCTGTCCAAATAGGGGATTGCCTGATTCCAACCGATTTTCAGGTTGCGGAGATGCGAGAAGGGTATGATATGCACTTGCTTCTCGGAAGACCATTCATGGCTACAGTGGGTGCAATCATTGATATGCCTAATAAGCGAGTCTGTTTTTCCAAGATCGACAAAACGGTTTTCTACAAAGCCGTTCCTACAGAAACCACCACACACGCCTCTTGCATCTCAGCAGTGGATAGAGAAGAAGCACATGCTCCAATCCCGCTAGCACCTGCTCCACCACCCGGAAATTTAGGGCGAAGGCAAAGACGCGAGAAAATGTGCAGAGCAAAAGGATCACGGGAGGTCCTCAAATGACTTTGATCCCTCAAGGATATGATGGAAACTCGGTTGACTACAAGGTGAAGTGCAAAGGTCGTCCTAAACCTTTCTCTAGAATTAGAGCTATTCTTCCATCAGAGTTGAAAGAGAAGGGTATTGGTGTTGTGAATGGAATGATGAATAAGGTTTTGAACGTAAGGATGCCTGATTATGGAGCTTGTTTTGGAGCAAGCTCTCAAGCCCAACCTGATTGATACATGGCACCAAAGTCAAGCTAATGACTTAAACCAAGCGCTTGGTGGGAGGCAACCCACTGGTAAGTGTCTCTAACTTTTATTTTTCTTCTTTGATACTAATTTTTGGTTTTGGTTTTCGTTGTTTCAGTTTATTTCTAACAAAAAAAAAAAAAAAAAAAAAAAAAAACGGGCGAGCACCCACTTCTATTCCGGAGCACATGCTCCGCCTTGCTGCTCTGCCCTGCCAACCCAGGTACGTTTTCTACAATTCTCTCTGGCTCAATTTCACACCGAGACGGTGTGAAGTAAGTCTGGGGGAGGTTCGTACCTTGCATCTTATTTTACTTTGTGTTTTTGAGTCTTTTGTTATTTCATTTAGAGTCAGTCCATTTTATTGGGTCAAAATTTTGATTGGGATTTATGAACTGTCTCTTAGAATGTTGAGCTGGCTGTTTTTACTTAGTGACCATATCTTTAGGATCCATTCAGCTAAGACTAATGAAAAATCCAAAGTCTGACCAGTCCACTAGAGAGACCCATATTTCCAGCGATTTTACAGACCTGAGCTATTTACGGAGATCTTTCAAGTGTAACTGGTGATCAAAGAGCTTGATTCTCTCATTCATTCCTGACATCTGCGGCTGTAGTGAAAAGCCTATGGTACTCCTCTCCCTTATTCTGAAAATCCTGAGAAACAAATGAAAAGATGAGATGATTTTCTTTTGAGTAAAGGGGTAGGAAAATTTCCCATGACCCCATTATTTTACTTTGAAAGGAATGATCACACAAAGGTGGAAACGAGGGAGAGGAAAATTTCCCATGACCCCATTATTCGTCACACCTTTGCAATAAAAAAAAAAAAGAAAGAGAGAAAATCGTGAAAAAGAAAAGAAAAAAAGATCAAAAGATCAATGCAGAGTATGAGAAAAGAATAAGTCTGGGGGAGAGAAAGAGTACCAAATAGGTGGATTACATGGTTGTATTTGTCAAGGTATAGTATGGGAAAGAGTCTATAAGGTTCTTGGCATTGGAAGCATTGTTAGTCTCTATGCAATGATGGATAGTGAAAGAAGTTGAGATTTTGTGGAGTTAATCTGGAAAAACTGCGATGTGGCTAAGGAGAAGTACATGGTGGTCGATTTTTGGATTGGTTCAAAAGAATGTGGATTACAGGTTTAAGCAGTTGGTGCGATTATTCTGATTGAGAATGTGAGATCCCTGTTTTCAACTCTTTCTTCTCGATTTAGGTTTTGGTTTGTTTGAGGACAAACAAAGATCTAAGTCTGGGGGAATTGATATGTTGGGATTTTGACCCATTCTAACCTTATTATCTAATTGCTTTTTAGAGTTTTTGAGTTTATTTCAGGAGATTTTAGGTAGCTTTGGAGCTGAAATTGGAGTTTGGAGCATTTGGAACCTTTGGAACAGAAAAGAACAAGAATTGAAGAAAAGAAGGAAAATCCTGCAAAGTATCACCAACTCCAATCGGCGAGCACATGCTCGCAATTTTCGGCCACCAAACGAGCACATGCTCGCCGCCGCGGAAGAGAATTAAAAGGAGACAACTTAACCTAATCCCGCCGACTTTAAAAGGAAGCAGCCGCCCTTCCTGCCGCCTAGGCCTTTTTATAAATACTCCTCTTTAGTTTTAGGTTTTTTATCATCTCCTTTACAACCTTTTTCCTTTTTCCTTTAGTTTTCCTATTCTCTAGAGAGCTTGTATTATTTTTGGGAGAAGAATCTCTGCAACATCTGGAGAAGATTTCTGAACCCTATTCTTTTATTTCAATATCGATGCTTTATATTTATTCAATCTCTTTGCTTTCTTCTTCTTTAATTATGTCTGAGTAGATCTCTTAGTTAGGTTAAGGTTTTCAAAGGAATTCATGAGCTAAGGGATTAAACACAAAGAGGCTTAGAAATCGATAGTCTTCATCCTTGTTGATCTTATTGCTTGAGTTAAACTGGCCGCTTAATTCATGATATTAGGTTAGCTTAGACAACGACAGTTGCTAGGTTGCTAGAAGAAACATTGATGAGCAATTTATTCATTACCTGCGAGAGTAGATGTATTGGAGAATTGTGAACATATCAAACCTATCCTTAATGCTTGTCTGCGATTTTTAGGGCCAACGACAGTTAGGATTCTAGGTCGCTAGACAAAGTTATTGATGCCACGACAGTGGATTGATATTATATTTATGTTTGAGTTCTAGACTTGTGTTTAACCATTGCCTGAATAGTTGTTTGATCCGTTGCTCTGAATTGCCTGCGAAATTCCCTGACCTAACGCTTGCTTAATATAGTTTTTACCACCGATTTTAGATTATTACTTGCTATTCACGAAACCAGCTTTATCTTGATTCATCTTAGCTCTAAATCTAGCTTATAAAACCGTAGTGTAATACTTGGTCTTCGTGGGATCGACCCCTAAGTACTACTACGATTTGCTGTGCACTTGCAGTAGGAAGTTAGGGTTAAAACCTGTGTATCACGGGTCATGCGAAATCACTCCGGAGGGAGAGCCCTCGCATCAAAATCAAGCGGCAGGACACTATTGGCCACCATGATAAAAGATTGCGAGAATTCTCCCCAAGTGCGAGAATGCCAGAGGCATGCGCCAGTGATCCATCAGCCCGCAGAACTACTCTCGTCAATCTCCGCACCGTACCCATTCATGAGGTGGTCGATGGACATCGTAGGGCTGATGCATAACTCAAAGCAGAAAAGGTTTCTACTTGTTCTAACAGACTACTTCTCGAAATGGGTGGAAGCGGACTCTTATGCCAGTATCAAGGACGTTCAAGTCGAGCATTTCGTCTGGAAAAACATCATATGCCGGCACGGAGTCCCTTACGAGATCGTCACGGACAATGGTTCTCAATTCATTTCCACCCGCTTCGAAGGATTTTGCGAAAAATGGAAGATACGCCTGAGCAAATCAACGCCGCTTTATCCGCGGGGTAATGGCCAGGCCGAAGCAGCCAACAAGACTATCGTTGACGGACTCAAAAAGCGTCTCGACGAAAAGAAAGGGCGATGGGCAGACGAACTCGAAGGAGTACTCTGGTCCCGCCGGACAACTCCAAGACGCCCAACCGGAGAAACGCCATTCGCACTGGTCTACGGTGCCGAATGCGTAATACCATCGTAATACCTTAACCATCTGATGATGTTAGACGAACTTGACCTAATAAACGAAAGACGGGATCAAGCTCTCATCCGCATTCAAAACTATCAACAAGCAGCGGCCAAATACTACAACTCAAACGTGCGAAGCCGCAAATTCAAGGAAGGAGACCTCGTCCTCCGCAAAGTTTTCCAGAACACCGCGGAGCCAAATGCAGGGAAACTAGGCGCGAAATGGGAAGGACCGTACAGAGTAGCAAAGGTGGTCCGCCCAGGAGCATACGAGCTGGAAAACAAAGAAGGAAAGCCAGTCCCGAGGACATGGAACGCAATGCACCTAAAAAAGTATTATCACTAGAGGCTGTAAATTAGAACTACGAACTGGCTTGATCCCTCCATTCAGGGTACGTAGGCAACTCGTCCTCCGACGAGTTCAGCTATTTTTATTTTATAATTTTTAAGGGGGGGAGTGGGTCCGTATACACATACTCCCAAATTTTCGGAAGCAAATCAAGAGGATGGACGTTGGGACTTAGCATCTCATAACACATCCATAGCTTGAAAAGTTCCCCGAGGATATCATCCCGTCAAACATCGGAACTTAGCATCCCGAAACTTGATCCGGAAAGCAAATGGACTCAGAAAAACTGCCGACGATCCATCTGAAATATGAACCGGCGGCTGGGATAAGTGCCAGCCGCCTGATCTTCTTCATCCGAAGCCAGCGGCTGGGATAAATGCCAGCCGCCGGACCTTCTTCATCCAAAGCCGGCGGCTGGGATAAGTACCGGCCGCCGGATATGCCTCACTTCAAAAATCGCCCCTTGGCACACATAAAACCTGTCTTTTAGCAAGCATGCCACCGTCCGTTGCTGATCACAACGGGACGATCATTTTAACCATGGTTCCCCTTACATCCCAAAGCGGATAAAACGTAGCGCGCTATACAAATTTCCGGACTAACATCCGAAAGGCGTAACCTGACATTCCGCGATCCTGGCAGGAAACGTCTCAGACGATGTTCTATTGAGTTCATTTCCACTAAACGCCCCGCATAGGTAGAAAATGCAAAGCGTGAATCACTGAATGAACTCCTTAAACCCAGTAAACGCCAACTTGGAACGCTGGTCTTAGACATCTCACGACGAGGTACCAAACCGGCCCTGGTACGAGATCATAAACTCGTCCGAAACTAGCAACTAAACCAAACTCCAAGCCCAGCGGCTAACTCCGCTGGTCGAATAACTCAAGGGAAACTCCTCCCGAACAATCAGGTCCGGGCGCCCGGAACAGCGCCCCGATCAACCCGACTAACCTAAGCAAGCAAAACCAAACCGATACAAGGAAGGTCGAGCGCCCAATCCAGTCGGATAAACGGGCTGCCCGATCTCTTCAAATAAACGGCCAGCAGCCCGCTCCAAAAAAGCATAACCCGACGGCTCGGACACGCCAGCCGCCCGGCGGCTGGAACACGCCGGCCGCCCGAAATCAATCAACATAGCCCGGCGGCTCGGACATGCCAGCCGCCCGGGATCGATCAACGTAATCCGGCGGCTGGGACACGCCGACCGCCCGGGATCAATCAACATAATCCGGCGGCCGAGACATGCCAGCCGCCCAGGATCAACTAGCATAATCCGGCGGCCGGGACATGCCAGCCGCCCAGGATCAGTCAACGTAATCCGGCGGCCGGGACATGCCAGCCGCCCGATATCGATATAGCATCCTCTCCAAATCAATACACGGCGGCCGGGTTCGTCTCTGACTAAACCCAGCCGCCCACGATCATTCAATCAGGATCCTTGTACAAAGAAACAGCGTATGGCAAGAGACAAATCTCGAAAGCTGGTTTTATTGAAGTCTCAAAACAAAAAGAATCGGTCCAGACCAAAAAATCAGACCGTACATAGCATAAATCTATAAAGCCAAAAACTCAAAAAATAGCTAGAAAGAAAAACCACCGCATGGTTAAGAATCAGAACCAAATGCCTGGGCAATAGCAATATCAGAGATTCCGGGAACAGATTCGTTCGATCCCGATAGGTCAACCACCCCGAGAGAAGTAGCTTCCTCTTCAACGGATCTTCCCTCGGGCATCGAAGCATTGTCATCCTTGCGGGCTGGACATAACTGAGAATCAATCTTCCCACGGATTCGAGCAATCACATCATCAAACCGAACTGCAGACTTATCGAACTCGTTCATCCATGTGGACAATTTCATCTTCTCCTCGTCCAAGCTGGGAGGATCAGTCCCCTGCAGTAAAGCGACAAGTTCAATATTACTCTCTATCTGAGCCAAATCTACGTCCTGATTCCTTGCCTCAGACAAAGATCCAAGGTCTTCTTTCAGCGCATCCAAGAAGTCGCGGAATTTGGCAACGGAAGCCTTGCGGCCATCCGCGTAAGCCCGTTGCACCTTCGAATTGCGCGCCGCTTTTACACTGGCCATCTGATCCTTCAAAGCCTGTACTTCCTTAGCATGACGCGCATCCTTGGCCTCTTGACGGGTCTTAAACTGCAACGCCACTGATCTTTCCGCACGTAACGAAGCAAGCTCTTTCTCGAGCAATTTGACCCGATGCGAAGACGTCGCTTCAAGTTCGTTAAGTTTCCTCCTCACCAGCCGAGCATCCTCCCGAGCTTCCTCAGCACGCTTGCGGATTCCACGGACAGAAGCATCATACGTGCTGATACACTTGTTCACGGAAGACATGAACTGAAATAATAACAGGGAAGAGTCAGTATAACAACAAAAAAAAAAAAAGAAGAAAAGAGAGGAGAAGAAAGAGAAAAGGCAAGAATGGATAAACCTTCATCCCGCTCAAGGCCATATCCTCGTACTTCTCAGGCTCATCCAGACTATCACAAGAAGGAAACCTGAAACTAGCATCCGTGATCACTGAAAAACTCCTAGCGGACTGACGACGATTTTTACAAACAGCCTCAGGAAAAGCAAGCCCTGGCGAAGGACCTGTGCGCCGAGCCTCGGGAGGAGAGTTTGTCACTCCAGGGTCAGCAAGGCGATCCGCCTGCCTTTGGCGCAACCGGTTGTCTTCATCACTCAGACCGTAGGTGATCCCGCCAGCCGCCGCTTTATCCTTGGGCAAACGCCTCGCGATACTTCGTTCAAGAATGGCCTCCTTCTTCAGAGGAGTGACCACAACGGTGGATACCGCCAACTTATCCGCAGGCCATTCGGGTGGAGGGACGGCTTGACTACCGTCCGTCAATCCCGACCCTGAAGGACCGGCCGCCGTCTTATCCTTAGAACCCTTCCCGAGTTTATTCGCCTCACTCTTCTTCTCCATCTGCCTCCTCTCGCGAAAAGATTGCCTAACCATTATCTTAAGAAACGGAAAGTGCACTCGACAAGAGAAAAAACTCGTGAGGAAAAAGAAGAAGGAAGGATCCATATATATAGTCGGACGGTTCGAGTCCTAGTTCGAAAAGGAATTGAGTCTTTCCAATTCCGAGCCGACCGCCCACGAGTCTTTCATACGAAAAGGAAATTTTTTCTTTACAAAAAAAAAAAAAAAAAAAAAAAAAAGGAAATTTTCCCGTTTCGATCAATCCCGATAAAACCTCAGCTTAAAGCTCCTCGTCCTAGACTATGAGAACGAAGAGCTGGGGGGCTAACTGTTGGGGTCGAAATCCCCTCTTCAAAGATTGACGGAACGAGAAGTCAAGGACAAGACCAAATGAAACTTATCCCGAACGTGGAACGGACGAGCTAAGGCAAACTGCCCACGATCCGTCCAGGAAGTCAACCGGGGGCTGGGACATGGCCAGCCGCCGGATCCTCTTCCGCCAAAGGCCGGCGGCTGGGACAAGTGCCAGCCGCCGGATCTCCCTTCGTCCGTGGCCGGCGGCTGGGATGAGGCCAGCCGCCGGATCTCCCTTCGTCCGTGGCCGGCGGCTGGGATGAGGCCAGCCGCCGGATCTCCCTTCGTCCGTGGCCGGCGGCTGGGATGAGGCCAGCCGCCGGATCTCCCTTCGTCCGTGGCCGGCGGCTGGGATGAGGCCAGCCGCCGGATCTCCCTTCGTCTGTGGCCGGCGGCTGGGATGAAGCCAGCCGCCGGATCTCCCCTCGTCCGTGGCCGCGGCTGGCACTTGTCCCAGCCGCCGGGTCTTCATCACATGTCCACGATCATTTCTCAAGTCGAGACTCCTCATCCGAACATCGTCCAGTCGACCGACCGTCAAACGTAGCTCAATGCCCGGACCGACCCGGAGATCATCCGTTTGCATGTTCTGACTCCAAAGACGTCCATAAACGTTCCCCGAAAGACCGTGATGAACGTCCAGCCAGCCGTGGACCAGTCGCCGAGCATACAAGCCAAAGGAACCGGCGGCTGGCCATCAATACTGAAACCGGCGGCTGGAAGTTCAAATAAAAAACGGGCGGTTCAAATCTCGGAAGTCATAAAACGCTCGGAACACTGTTCACGCGGGAAAAACCGTTGAAAAACACTATTCATCCCGAGATAAAGTTAACCGAAAAATCGAATTAAGCATAAACCGAGATTCGGATTACTATTCACGTTTCACTGTTCATCGGATCACTATTCACCGGCGAGCCAGACTTGGGTCAGGATGCGCAGATGGATCACGGAAGACTCTCGGGCCGGAAATCGGGCCCAAAAAGCTTAGGTCGGCGGCTGGGAGCGAAGGACAAGGTCCCACATCGGAAATCTGAAGTCCTAGCCTCCTAGGATTGTCAGTATATATATGTAAGCTCATGTAAGGGTAAATCCCATCCCAGATCCGAGTATTAGGAGTTTTAGCAATTTAAGACTATTCAGCTTTTGCTAATTTCCCTTCTACTTTCGGAAAATATCAATAAAATCTCCCTTTTCATCTTTTTTGCATTTTCGATCCTTTAGTTCTTTATAAATAGAATTTTCGAGCCCCCATAAAATATAAGTTTTGACAGTGTGAGTTTCGGCTCTCACAATCTGCAGGTGTGAGCATAATAGATCCAAATACTTCTCGTTTATTAAGTGAATCCAGTTCAGCTTGTATTGCATCTTTCCATTTTTTCCAGTCATGTCTCTTTTGACATTCATATACAGATTTTGGTTCTGGATCCTCGTTTTCTTCATTTATTTCTTTTGATACGAGGTATGAGAAAACATCATCGTGATCTTCTATTTCTTTTCTTTTCCATATCTTTCTGTTATGGATGTAATTGATAGAAATCTCATGATTTTCTTCTGGCTCTTGATGTTCTACATCATTTTGAGTCTCGTGATTTACTTCCTCCAAAGTACTTTCTGCTACTTTGGGGTTTTCATGCATTTCAGCTTCCTTTTGTTTCTTAGGATTCTTATTCTTAGAACCCACAGGTCTGCCACGCTTCAGGCGTGTTCTAGACTCACGTGTATTGTCTGCTTTTCCATGTTCTTGTGGTATTTCAACACGAGCAGGAGCATTTGCAGTTGGTATATTAGATTTTGTTACGGTTTTGGTATCCGCAAATGCATCTGGTAGCTGATTTGCTATACTTTGCAAATGCACAATTCGTCGAACTTCTAGTTCTGACTCTTTAGTAGGAGGATCAAGGTGTAACAAGGATGGTACACTCCATTTGATTTCCTTGCCTACTTGTTTATTTTCTCCCCTAGAACCGGGAATACTTTTTCATCAAAATGACAATCGGCGAAACGTGCCGTAAAGATATCACCAGTCTGTGGTTCTAGGTATCGTATAATTAATGGAGAATCATAACCATCATATATTCTCAACCTTCTTTGTGGTCCCATCTTTGTGCGTTGTGGTGGTGCTACAGGCACATACACTGCACAACCAAAGATTCTGAGATGGAAAATATTTGGTTCTCGACCAAATGCTAATTGTAGTGGGGAATATTTATGGTATGCACTTGGTCTTATCCGAATGAGTGCTTCTGCATGCAAAATAGCATGTCCCCTTACTGATGTTGGGAGTTTAGATCTCATGATCAACGGTCTTGCAATCAATTGCAGACGTTTAATTAATGATTCAGCCAAGCCATTTTATGTATGGACATGAGCAACGGAAAGTTCAACTTCAATTCCCGTCACCATACAATAATCATTGAATGCTTGGGATGTGAATTCACCAGCGTTGTCTAATCTAACTCTTTTAATGGGATAATCAGAAAACTGAGTTCGCAGTTTGATTATCTGAGTTAGAAATCTCGTAAATGCCATATTTCGAGATGATAATAGACAAACGTGTGACCATCTACTGGATGTGTCAATTAATACCATAAAATAGTGGAATGGTCCACAAGGTGAATGTATTGGTCCACAAATATCGCCTTGAATTCGTTCAAGGAATTTTGGTGATTCTTTATCAATTTTACTTGGCGATGGCCTTATGATCAACTTTCCAAGAGAGCATGCTGCACATGTCATTTTATTCCCCTGATATATCTCCTGGATTATCAGTGAATGACCATGTGAGCTCTCAATGATTTTCCGCATCATTGTGGTGCCTGGGTGTCCAAGGCGATCATGCCATAGTGTGAAATCTTCTGGATTTTTTTTAATCATGAGATTTGATTCTATTGCATCTATATAAGTATGATGCAAACCAGAAAGGAGTTTTGGGAACTTCTCCAAAATATGCATTTTGCCAGATATATCAGAAGTTATATACAAATACTTCTTTCCATTCTCAGTTGCAGACTGAGTATCATATCCGTGAAGGTATATGTCATTAAAACTCAACAAATTCCTTTTGGAATTCGGAGAATACAAGGCATTGTTTATGGAAATTTTTGTTCCATTAGGCAACATAAAGTTGGCTTTGCCAATTCCTTCAATCACGTCTGCAGGACTTGATATTGTATTAACAATTATCTTTCTTGGTTTTATATCAGAGAAATATTTATTTTCTCTTAGGATAGTGTGCATTGTTCCACTATCTATTATGCAAATTTCTTGAATCTTTTTCTTGGATTTTGTTCCATCCGCATTTTGATCCATTTCTGTAATTGAAATAAACATCAAAAGAAAAGAAAGTGAAATTTATTCATAGAAAAGACGTTTATTAATTTTACATAAGTTTTGTTAAAACAACATTATTTAATGAGGAAAAACTTAGTAATTTGTTTCTTGTAAAAAACAGTGGTATTGGAGAAAAACCGATAATGTAATAATTATACATGGCATTTTTGGAGACTATTCAGCAGTCTCACTACAAGCATTTCCTTAGTTCTCTTCAGGAGTGGTCTCAATCGAGCTCATTCGCAAAGTCTGAGGAATCGAGGTACATGTACCCGCAAAGTCTTCTGTGAGGTTCACCTCCTTTGCTTTTCCTTTTAAGGACTCTTTGTACAACTTACAAAGGTGTGGAGAGGTACGACATGTACGGGACCAATGTCCTTTGGTTCCGCATCTGTAACACACTGTCTCACGCTTCTGGGTGATATCCTCTTGAGTTTCTTTCTCTTTGGATTGGTGTTCAGATCGGATCCATTTGTTAGATCCTCTCCCCTTAAAATTGTAAGCTCTTCCACGTCCGTGATTAAATCGACGGCCACGAACTCGGTAATTTTGGAAATTTCTTCCAGAATTTTCCACGGCCGTAGAATTCACTTCAGGGAATGCTTTGGCTCCCGTAGGTCGAGAATTGTGGTTTTTGATTAGGAGCTCATCATTCTTTTCTGCGAGAATGAGCGTCACTATCAATTCTGAGAACCTTGTGTACCCATATCTTCTATATATTTTTGGCAAGACATGCTGCTCTTTATGAAATGTGAGGTATGTCTTCTCAAGCATTTCATCTTCGGAGACAGAGTGACCACAATATTTCAATTGTGACACTATTCTCAACATAGCAGAATTATAGTCTGGAACCTTTTGAAAATCCTGAAACCTCAGGTTCTTCCACTCTTCCAGAGCGTGAGGGAGATTTACTTCCCTCTGGTTGTCAAACCTTTCTTTTAAAGCTTGCCACAGTTCAGTTGGGTCTTTTATGTGCGCATAGTCATGCGTCACATTTTCATCAAGGTGTTGCCTTAAGAAACTTATCGCCTCAGCTTTATTTTCAGCGGGCGAGTTATTTCCGGTTTTGATAGTGTCTGTGAGCTTTTTCATTTCCAGATAAAGCTCAACATTTGTAACCCATGCGATATAGTTTGCTCCAGTAATTTTGAGAGCCGGGAACTTGAGCTTTTCAATGTTTGCCATTTTGATTTTCTAAAACAAGAACATAAAACTTTATTAGTGCATTAATAATAATAACTCATTTAAAATGAGTCGTTTACATGAATAATACAAGCGATTACAAAGAAAAACAATGCATAAAAAAGTAAAACAACATTTGTGGCAAAATCTGCCCGATTAAAATCTCCTATGCAAAGACCATAAATCGATGCAGAAATTACAATCGCAGAGAAAATTAAAAGCAAACGAATCATCATTCTTACAAAGTAAAATCTAAAGAAAATTGTTTGAAAGATGTTTGGGAGTAGAAAAAAATGTTGAGTGAAGTGAATGAATGAGAGATGAGTGTATTTATAGATTGAAAATACTGTTCATAGCCGTTTGAAAAAGGTAAAAATTTTGAAATTTTTTCTTTGTGACCGTTGGTGAATGAGGGATTTAGAAATAATTAAAATCGATCAGAATAAAATTTCAATAAGCAATC
Organism: Isatis tinctoria; assembly: GCA_010577795.1. Classification (NCBI taxonomy): domain Eukaryota; kingdom Viridiplantae; phylum Streptophyta; class Magnoliopsida; order Brassicales; family Brassicaceae; genus Isatis; species Isatis tinctoria. The sequence continues at coordinate 29,110 of VHIU01000116.1, forward strand.
AATTAAATTTGCAAAAAATTTTGACATAAATTTTATATAGGTGGCTGAGCCTCCTTTTATGATAATTATAATATAAACATATATATAATCATAATATTATGGTAACATAGTTAGCCACATTTGAACAATAAATAAATTATACGGCGGCATAGTCGTCCATTGTAATATAGTATATATATATAAATAAATTTTACGCCGACCATTATAATATTAACAGTAAATAAATAATTATGGTGCTTTTAGCAGCCATGATATAGTGCAGGTAAATTAAATAACGAGGCGACAAACCGCCCACAGTAATATTAAGTATATGGTGGTGCGTTTAAACAACCACTACAAAATAAAATTATACAGGCGGATGTTCCGACCATTATAATATAGTATATATATTAAATATATATTGCCGTATCATAGAATGATCGTGCTGATAACGTGTTATAATAATAAAAAGAAGGAGAAATTTTATACCTGTAGAGTTTTGGAACACCGAGAATAAAAGAAGAAGCGTGAGAGATAATAAGTTTGTATTAAGAAGTTTTGTGAAGATGTGTGATTATAATCGAACGCGAACGTTCGTTTATAGAGAAAATGAAAAAAGAATTTCTGTACATAAATAGTGACGGTGGACTCCACATCATAATTTTTCTTCCGTCGATTCTATGTTTTCTACCTACTTAAATTGACTTTCTATAACAAAAACGAAACAATATATTAGATGCAAGGAAATTCAGAGTATACAGTAAACTTATTTCTCTGTTTCTAACAAATAATTAAACAACATGACAGTGAAGAAACAAAGACACACTCAACAGTTACAGACAAATCAAACTTAACTTGTTAATATTTTAATGTGGCGAGATACATTCTACGATCGTTAATATTATTTTCCAAGTACATCTAAAGAGAAATACTCATTCAAGAATATAACATTTTCCACCTCTCCCTCAATCAAATAAACGTACAGATACCCTCTGTCTCTCCGTCTCCACAAAATGAAAGCTGTGCAGGAGATCAAGTCTCACTTAGACATTTCTTCGAACAGCTTCACCGCGTATCAGTATATGTTTCATTTCTGATGAGATTGAAAAACCAACAATAGCTTTAGGATCATGTTCACAAGCATTACACATGAATCAAATCGCCCGTGACTTCACTTCCACTTCCACTTCCACAGGAGGAAATCTGTAACTTATAGCACCAAACAGGTTCCAATGAAATCATGTTTTACCTGGTATTCCGTAATTGTATATCATCGCATGTAACAGAAGGGATGTGTTGGACTTTGTAATAATCTTCTCCTCCTTCCGACAATCTGTTCTTCCAGTCCTCTCCACATTTTGAAACAGTAAGATGCTTTAAAGAAGTGATGAATCGCAGACCATCAGGAAGCTCCTTTAATTTCTCACAATACCCAATCCTCAGAGTATGAAGAAGAGGCATGGAGCCTTCTTCAACTATCCACTCTTCCAACTCCTCTAATCCTTGAAATTCTAGCTTCCGCAACTGAGGAAACCCACCCCTCGAGCAAACCATTCTCCTCCCACGGAAAGCTTTGAACATGAAATAAACCACTTTCAAGTGAAGCAGCTTCTCTAGAATCGGCATTGGATCCTCCTCCAAGCGACACTCAAGTAGAGATAGAGTTGTAAGGCGAGAAAGCAAGAATCCTTCCGACAATCTATTCTTCCATTCCTCTCCTCTTAATCCAACACTAAGATCCTTTAAAGAAGTAATGAATTGCAGCCCATCAGGAAACTCCTTTAATTTATCACAGTGAGTAATATCCAAAGTATGAAGAAGAGGCATCGAGTCTTCTTCTACTATCCACTCTTCCAACTCCTTTAGGCCCCATAATTCTAGCTTCTGCAATTGAGGAAACCCACCAGTTGAGCAAACCATTCTCCTCCCACAGAAAGAATCCCACAATAGCTCAACCTCTTTCAAGTGATGCAGCTTCTCTAGAATCGGCATTGGATCCTCCTCCAAACCACACTTCACTAGAAACAGTCTTGTAAGGCGGGAAGGAAAGTGTTGCTCATCAGGTAACCTTGGCATATATACTGTCAACGATAGATTCCTGAGATGAACGCAATCCAATACAAATTCTCCTCTTCTTGTTTCATCTCTCTTATCAACTACAGTAAGATTTTCCAGGCGTTTCAGTTCACTTAGAGATGAAGATAGCGTTTCCACACTACATCCACTTCTGATTACCATTGAGAGAGTTTCTAGACGTGTCATACCTTGGAGATCACTCACATTCCCATGCTCTGTTGAGAAATTCTCTAATGTCTCCAGGTTGACCAGATTGCCCAATTCCAACTTTACCTTATCATGAATACTATTCGGCAAACACAAGTATATCAATTCTCGCATCTCTTTCAAGAAATTGGACATGAAATATACCTTGAGATCAAGGCGTCCACATAGGTTTAGGTAGATAAGCTGCTTCAGATTCTGTATAGAAGAAGGTATTTGAGTTATACTTGCCCCTTTTAAACTCAGATATCTCAAATGGATGAGCTTCCCAATGCTAGAGGGTAACTTCCCTCCTTCAAACTGGACCCAGGAGAGATCTAAAACCCGCATCAACTGTAGCCTTCTAAAGCATAAATCTGATGCCATCAAAGTTGAACTCTGCACTTGCAAAAGAGATCTAAGTTTTGGATTCTCTATGCGTAATCGTAATGTATCATCACGCGATTGTATGGCTAGTCTGCGGGATTTACGAGGAAGCTGGGAACTTGCACTTGAGGTGAGAGCTTGCGGTTGACGAGCACTTGCATCAACAGTTTGTACAAAATTCTCTTCTTCAGCTTTAAGCAGACAAACTTCTCTCATCATGTCATGCAACTGGCATGTTTCGTATTTTGAAGTCTTACCATCTCTTTCAGAAATGACCATGTTTCTCTTCACCAATTCATCTATGTATCCATCTGCGACATCTCGGATGCTTGCTCCATCATAATACCTCGGCCCTTGTATTCCTTCTCCAGCCCAGTAATAAGACAGACTCTCCACATTTATTCGATGATCTTCTGGAAAATGGGCAAAGTAGAGGAAGCAGTGCTTCAAATAAATGGGCAGCTCTTCATAACTCAGATACAATATATGGTAAACTGAAATGATATTTCTGTCATTGAAGCTAGTCCCTCCGACGATGTGAGACTTAATATTCTCGTAAACCCTTTTCCACTCACTTAACGTGTGTTGGGCAGCCAACAACCCTCCTAACACTTTGACAGCCAAGGGTAATCCTTTACAATGTTCGATCATTTTCTTGCCCAGCTCTTCCATCTCTTCATCAACCTCATTTTCTACACGACATCATCAAAATATGGTGTAGTTACGTTAATGGCTGTAAGGATTAGACTTGTTGGTGAGATATTTATTAAGAAAAATTCGGATTGTGATCATCCTAAATAAAAACTGTTTGATTAATGAAGCTGTCTTAAAAGATTACCGGTAGTGTTAGGAAATGCTATCCTTCGAAAAAGTGTCCAACTTTCTTCATCTGTTAGGAAATCTGGTTTGAAGGTGAAACATTTTGGATCTGCTCGTAATGCCACACCCTCAATACGAGAAGTAAGTAGTATTTTCCAACCTATACAAAAATATAAAAAAGAACATAACGTTTAATGAAAAATATGTGAAACCGTAAAATGTTAATTGGAGAGTTATCTAATGTATGCATTATAAGATGTTACCTTTTCCCGGTGGAAACACAGGTTTTATCATGTCCCAATCTTCTTCTCTCCATATATCATCAAGGACAACCAAAGCCTTTTCTGTTTCCAACACTTCAAAGAGTTTCTCTTGGACTTGTTCGTCCATCATCTTTAACACTTCAGATTCTGGCCTCAGTTTCTGCAACATGGTCCGCCACACATGCTCCCTTGTAAACTCTTGTGAAACACTCACCCACGCGAGTCCTTCAAAATGACTTTTTATTGTCTCATGATTAAAAACTTGTCTTGCTAGGGTGGTTTTACCAATACCGCCCATCCCGGTTATAGAGACCACTTGACTATTGCTATCTTCCTCTATCAGATAGCCAACCAATTGATTAACCTTTTCCTCCAACCCAACAAGATGGTCTTCGTTATCGCTAGAAAACGTTTGTCGCATTCTCCTTTGTCTTTCCTGTATAGACTGCATATAATTTTCCCTGCCGATGATTTGTTGTACGCCAAGAATCTTCATATCGTCGACCACCTTAGAGATCTTCGTACTTATGGTTTCCATATCAAGAGCAAGTCTTCTGCATTCGAAAATAACGCAAGAAAATCTTCTCACACGCTTCCTGATGCCACTTGTTTTTCCGAGTTCTTCCTTTAGAAGAAAGGTCTCGATTATATCTGCTGCGTCCAGAAGAATTTCTTTGGTCTCTTTCACAGTGTTTCTCACCATGGCACTTGTGTGTTTCTTGGCATCTGCATCCTCCAAAAAGCACCTTAACATATTCAGATCTCTCTTTAACCCATTGAGTTGCTCATCAACCCCCTGAAGCCGCTCAGATTCTCGGACAAGGAGGTCCCAAAGCTTTTCGACTCCAAACGACAAAAACGTGTCAGCCATAAGTCTCCTGCTTAACCATGAAACAAGTAATCAATAATCAGATCCATGTATAGAAGGATCTAGAAAGATCCAAAGGTATTGTAAATATATTCTAGAGATTTAATTTGTGTATATCTTGATTCTATTAGTTAGTAATTAAGTTAAACATTAGATCTATATAAATGTATGTATTTTTGTGATTAATGAGAGCAATATATTATTCCCAAACACTCACGTGTTCTTCTCTCATCAATATCTAATATCATAGTTCATAATTCGGATAATATCTTTTTTCTTTTGCAAAACTTACAGAATTAGTATACTGTTTTATGGGAAATTAATCCACAGGTCTTTGTACAAAGATATGGACAATATTGAGATTTCAAAAGCTAAATCGAAAGAGATCGAAACACCTTCCACGACACGACAGACACAACTTAAAAAAAAAAAAAAAACTAACAGTTACCTCCTGAAAATAGCTTTTCGTCCAACTGATCTGAAGAAAGAAATCTGCGAATGTGTTCTCTCTTTTTTTTTTTTTGTTTAGTGTTTTAGTTAGACCTCAGCTGAAGAAGACCCATTCGAAGAGTTGATTGACTCTAAGTCAACACTAACCGACACAACGTATTCACGATGAAACTAAAGTATATGTGTAATGGAACTAAAGTATCAATAATTCTTCTTATTATATGTCTAATGAAAGTAAAGTATGAATAATTTTTCTTTAGAAACAATTTTTAATTGTGTCAAGTTCAGGGTGAAAAGATAAAGTGAGCCAGCATTGTCCACGATTTCACACTCCTAATCTGCAAATAAAAGCAAACCCGTCAAGATTAACAAAGAATAAAGTAAAGGAAACTGTGTGTACGATTCCTCGAACAGTGTATGGTTTATTGTGGAATGAAGGAAAAAAACACAAATGTTGCGTTTTGTAGTGATCTTCTCCTGCCTCTATCTTTCATATCTCTCTTTAAATATTTACAATCACCAACGAAAATGAATCAATGTGGAATCTAACTATATACGTAATTGCAATCCAAACAAAATCTAGAGCGAGATAGAGTCTTAGGTATTTCGTCGAATGGCTTAAAATGCGTTATCCATACATGACCACTCATCATCATGTTGACCATCGTCAGAACCACTGAAAAATTATGTTGCTTAAAATTATGACAGTGTCAAGAGTTTTAGCAGATATATTAATCTTGGACATAAACATCTCTTAACTGCATATGTGTATCATTCTGTAGGGAGAGAGATAATAAATCGATCAAATATAGAAGCTTTGCTCAAAATGGGAATTTTTTTTTTTTTTTTTTTGAAATAAATGTTAAATTAACTTCAAAAGAAAAAATATTCGGTTTTTCCTATAGAGGATACATGAACTTTTAATCGAATTTTTCCTGAAACCTACAAAGACGAATTTGAAATTGGTAAAGCCAAGAAACCAAACCATTTCTGCAAGCCTTCCTCGTAAGCTTTGTCGCCATGCTTACGAATACCCAGCAAACGATTTCGGACAGTCCGATCAATGGTTCTTATGATCCGGTTCGCAGAAGCCGGAGTTTCGCCATGTCCACGTTGGTTTCTCTCCCTCCAGATGTAGTAGATAGTGGTTTGGAATACGTACCGAAAAAGAAACAAAGTAGCCGTATCTCTGTCTAAATTATGTAGCAGAGTGACTTGGTGATCCTAGGAGTCAGAGTAATCCCTACCAAGAAGGTTGTAGGTTAGAGTTTTCCAAATGACCGAGGCTACTGGGCAGGTGAAAAATAAGTGGTCTCTTGTCTCTTCAGCGCAGTCGCAGAGACTGCACCCAATTTGTAGATTTGCGTTCCACATCAGCATTCTGTTGCCCGTTGCCAGACGATCGTGAAGAGCAAGCCAGGTAATGAACCTGAATTTTGGAGTCGAGTATTTGAACCAGATACCCACATTCCAATCTTTAGTCAGAGTTTGAGATCGAATCAGATTCCATGTACCTTTTGATGAGAATTTCTTGGAGAAAGTATTTTCTGAAGTTCGCCAGTAGGTGATGTCTGTGCCCGTATCGAGAGGTGTATGCATATTGTCAATGGTAGCAGCAATGTCTTTTAGGGCTTGAGACCGGTAGTTTCGACGACGTAGAGCAGTGCGAGCCATAGCGACAGAGGCATTTTCTGTAATTCCCAGTTCGATGAAACCTCGAGAGCCTGTTATGTCAATGATCCTTCCCAATTCTGACCAATTATCATACCAAAAAGAAATGTTCTCTCCATTAACCACCTCCTTTTTATGAAAAGTCTTTGCAATGTCCTTGTATTTCAATAGCTTTTTCCACATCCAGGACCCTCCATTTGTTTGTGTTTCACCCCAGAAACAGAGATGTTTGAGGTGAGTTGCTTTGATCCATTTCACCCAGAAGGAGTCTCCTGTCACTATTCTCCAAATTAGTTTTAAACAAGCTACCTTGTTTGCCTCTTTTATAGATTTGATTCCAAGGCCTCCTTCTTTTTTAGTTTTGCAGACATCTTTCCACGCTATTTTTGCTTTCTTTGTGTTTAGGTCAGGTCCCGACCAGAAGAAGGCTGAGAAAAGTTTTTCGATCTGTTCAACACAACTACAAGGGAGACAATAAGCAGCAATCCAGAAATTAATAATACTGGCAATGTCTGATTGCAGGATTTGTAGCCGGCCTGCAAAAGAGAGAAATCTAGTTTTCCACGACCTCATCTGTGATCGAATACGCTCAACAAGAGGAGCATAATCGTTTTTTTCATTTGCTTTGTAAGAAGCGGGAGACCCAGAGAGCGTACCGGAAAGTGCCCCATAGCGAACGGAAAAATCTCTGTTATTTCTATCTTGTCTTGGTTCTGTATCCCCGCGAGGTAAATAGTAGATTTCTCGATACTTATTTGAAGCCCTGAGATTTCTGCAAACTCATCAAACAGACGGATGATGCCTTCAATGGATATTTTGTTCCCTTCAACAAAAACAAGCAGGTCATCGGCAAAACAGAGATGCGTGAGATTGATTGATTGACATTTTGGGTGAAAACCAATACGACCATCAGCAGCTGCACGGTCAATCAAATAAGAGAGAACATTCATGCATAGAACAAAGAGATAGGGCGAGAGTGAGCAACCCTGCCTAAGCCCTCGAGCACTCTGAAAATAGCCGGCCAGTTCTCCATTCACTTGGACTGAGAAACAGGGTGTAGTGATGCAGAGAGCAATCCAATGGACAAAGAAATGCGGGAAGCCCATAGCGGTGAGGATTTTCAAAACGAAACTCCATTGGACAGTGTCGAAGGCTTTCGAGATATCAATCTTCATCATACAACGGGGAGAGACATCTCTTTTATGATAGTCTTGAACGAGTTCAGTTGCCAACAGAACATTCTCCATAAGAAGTCTTTCCTTTATAAAGGCGGACTGGTTCTGTGTTATGATACGAGGAAGAATCTTCTTAAGTCTATTTGCAATAATCTTGGAAATCACCTTGTAATGGAAAAATTTAACACAGTTTGCTTTGAAGAAAAAGAAAAACAAATGACCAAATGGACGAAACTCATGATATGTGTATCTCTAACAATATCTTTATCTACAAACACAAGCAAGTACATCATCATATTATATCATAATCATTTCTTATAAAAAAACTAGTGAAGACATAAGAAAGGAGCTTAGTCCCAGAAATGGGGACCAATCCCAAAAAAGAAAAAGAAAAAAGAATGTGTTTTATGGTTGGTTCTCCAACAACAAACCTGTAAAATCAAACAGGTTCTACTAATACCTGTAAGATGATCCAGACTGTGATGGTGGTGCCGGTGGGAGCCTGTTTGGTGTGGTGCGACGGTTGCTGCCACCAGAAGCGGAAGAATCATCTTCACCGTTCTGAGCTGGATCACTGTACCGTCGGCTATGACCACCAGAACCATACCTCTTCATCGAGTCTGGTCCACTAGCAGCAGCGTTAAACGCATTCATCCAATCCTCTCCCGTAGATCCTACATTGGTTTTCGGGCTGCTTTCTGCAAATTAATAAGGAAATGAAATTAATTTATATAATTAGTAATATTGAGAGAGCAGATGTGTATTTTATATATACCAGTGCCACTATCAGACCAGCTTGAAGCAGCAGCTGCTCGGTTGTCGTGAATGCTAAGTTGCCTTGTGAGCTTCGAGAGAAGAGAGGACTGCTTCTGGTAACGGTCTCTTCGTCTTTTCACGTTCTGATCCTCTTGAATCAGAGATTCAATCCTCTCGTTACCTATCGCGCTGCAGATCAATGTAAGAGAGAGAGAGAGAGAGAGAGAAAGAGACATATAAGCACCAACACATCAGAATTCAGAGCCGTGTTGAGCTACATGGGGAGAAAAGATATGAAACCTGATGGATCTATAGAGCGGATTCAGCATGTCTTCCTTTGATTTCTCCACTTGACAAAGAACAACGGCCTGTTCAAGCCACGGATGGGTTCAAGTAATAAAAAAAGCGACATGGTGATAAACTGCTAAGATCGTACTTCAGGAAGAGGAAGAAGGATCAGATGCAGAACATAGGAACGAGTGAGCAAGATGATCAGAACAGGGATTCAAATATGGAAGACGAGAACGTCGTCGTTTCAAGTTAGAAAGAAGAGCCGTTAGCGAACGTCGCCGTTTTGACTATTAAGAGGAAGCGTTAATGGGACGACGTCGCTTAAGAGAGGCTCGAGTGACTGTTGTTAGACGGTGCCGTTTAGCTGACTTGTATAAATAAACGTTTGTTCTTCTCATTTGATCTTATCGGGATTTTGGAGAGAAAGTTGTTAGGAAATCGAGAGAGAGAGGGCTCTTCGATTTCGAGTGTTGATTACATTTGGAATACTGATTCTCGGTGTAATTGATACTCACTTTGATATTGAATCGAATCTATAGTTTGGTTCTTATCAAATTGGTGCGTCGTGACGTCGGATCGAACGCGAATCGGAGGAAAATCGAATCGAACGATGACGCCGAAGAACGCGACAACCGGAGGAATCGAGACTCGCTCTTCGTCGAATCAGTCATGGGAGTCCGTGGCGGAGCAAATTACAGCTCAAATCGGAGCTCACGAAGCACAAAATGAAGCTCGTGATGCTAGATGACGAAGATGGAGAAGATGCTCGAAACGGTGCTAGCGGAATTGATGAAGTTGACGAAAGGTGAATCGCGCGAGCATGGCGAATCCGAGCATTCACCGCAACCGATAATCCATCAGGTACATAACTCTTACCGGGAACAAGGCCGTAGTTCTAGGCATGAGGATGGTCACGATAGACAATGGTTGGTTGCGAATAGAGACAAAATGATAAAACGTGTTGAATTGCCTGTGTTTGATGGAGATGATGCATATGCTTGGATCTCGTTAGCGGAGAGATTTTTCAGGTTGGGCGGATACAACGAATTGGCTAAAATGGAAGTGGTTTCGGTCAGTCTCAGAGGTGATGTACTCAGCTGGTTCAACAACGAACTGCATCGTCGTCCGTTTATGAGCTGGACTCATTTTAAACAAAGGTTGATAGCAAGATTCAGTAAAAAGAGAATTCGAGATCCGAGTCAACTGTTGTTTGCGCTTAAGCAAACGGGATCAGTCGCTGAGTATATACATCGTTTTGAGGATCTCTCGGCACAAGTCACAGGGATTTCTGATAGACAACTTGAGGGAATATTCATGAACGGTTTAACGCCAGAAATGGCTGAAGTGGTGGATATGTGCAAACCATACGATCTCACGGAAATGGTTGCAACTGCGTGTCAGATGGAATCCAGCGTGATGCATCGTGTGGTTAAAAAAGAGAGACAGTTGGGCTATAAGGGATCTAAATCAGTCTACGGGAATCAAATAACTAATGTGTCTACATTGGGACAAGATCGAGTTAATTCCACAGTGAACACTACTCAATCAAAGCAGCAAGTTCGCCTTTCTCCTACACAAATAGCAGAGAAAGGGAAACTTGGTTTATGTTTTAAATGCGATGGCAAATGGACGCGAGACCATCAATGTCCTAAGGCTTCTCTAAAAGTCATCTCGGTTTTGAATGGATTAGAAGTGGAGGTGACTGGTTTTGATCCGGATGAAGAGACAGAAGATGAGATCGTGTGGGAACCGCAAATTTGTTCTATCTCTCTAAGATCCTTCCTCGGTTTATCATCAACGCATACAACTAAACTCAAAGGGAGCATCAAGAGGCAAACTATAGTAGTAATTGTTGGGGTCGAAATCCCCTCCTCGAAGATTGACGGAACGAGAAGTCAAGGTCGTGATCAAATGGAACTTATCCCGAACATGGAACGGACGAGCTAAGGCAAACTGCCCACGATCCGTCCAAGACATGAACCGGCGGCTGGGATAAGGTCAGCCGCCGGGTCTTCTTTCATCCACGGCCGGCGGCTGGGATAAGGCCAGCCGCCGGGTCTTCTTGGTTCCATGGCCGGCAGCTGGGATAAGGCCAGCCGCCGGGTCTTCTTTCATCCACGGCCGGCGGCTGGGATAAGGCCAGCCGCCAAGTCTTCTTGGTTCCATGGCCGGCGGCTGGGATAAGGCCAGCCGCCGGGTCTTCTTTCATCCACGGCCGGCGGCTGGGATAAGGCCAGCCGCCGGGTCCTCTTGATCCATCAACCGGCGGCTGGGATAAGGCCAGCCGCCGGGTCTTCTTGATCCATTAACCGGCGGCTGGGATAAGGCCAGCCGCCGGGTCTTCATGATTTACCAACCGGCGGCTGGGATAAGGCCAGCCGCCGGGTCTTCATGATTTACCAACCGACGGCTGGGATAAGGCCAGCCGCCGGGTCTTTATCATATGCTCACGATCATTTCTCAGTCAAGTCTCATTATCCGAACATCGTCCAGTCGACCGATCGTCAAACATAACTCTAAGCCCGAACCGACTCGAAGACTATCCGTTTGCATGTCCTGACTCCAAAAACGTCCATAAACATTCCCCGAAAGACCGAGACGAACGTTCAGCCGTCTATGGACCAGTTGCCGAGCACACGAGCCAAAGGAACCGGCGGCTGGCCATCAATACCGAAACCGGCGGCTGGAAGTTCAAACAAAAAAACGGGCGTTTCAAATCTCAGAAGTCGTAAAACGCACGGAACACTGTTAACACAGAAAAACCGTTGAAAAACACTATTCATCCCGAGACAAAGTTAACCGAAAAGTTGAATTAAGCCTAAACCGAGATTCGGGTTACTGTTCATCGGATTACTATTCACCGGTTTACTATTCACGGATCACTATTCATCGGCGGGCCGGATTTGGGTCGGAACGCGCGGACGGATCACAGAAGGCACTCGGGCCGGATATTGGGCCCAAAAAGCTTAGGTCGGCGGCTGGGAAGGAAGGACAAAGTCCCACATCGGAAATCTGAAGTCTTAGCCTCCTAGGATTGTCAGTATATATATGTACGCTCATGTAAGGGTTGAATCCATCCCAGATTCGAGTATTAGGAGTTTTAGCAATTTAAGACTTTTCAGCTTTTGCTAATTTCCCTTGTACTTTCGGAAAATATCAATAAAAATCTCTCTTTTGCATTTTCGGTCCTTTAGTTCTTTATAAATAGAATTTTCGAGCCCCCACTAAATATAAGTTTTGACAGTGTGAGTTTCGGCTCTCACAGTTTGGCGCTGTCTGTGGGGACGAGAAATATTCTTAACCCTAAGAACGAAAAGGATACGGAACGAAGACAATGACCAGAAGAACCGACGATATCACCAACCAACCTGCCGCAGCAGCCGGCACAGGAACGGCAGGAACAGGAATTCCCGCCATCAGTACAGCGGCGGCCGGAACCGGAGCAACAGCCGCCGGGACATCCGCCGGGACATCCGCCGACGGAGCGATCGGGATAACCGGGACCTCCGCCAGTGCACTCACCCGATTTGGAATGCCGATCGAGGACCCGATCATCACGGAAACGGCCAACACCGCCCCAGAGATCGCGGCGATCACCGAGCTGAGGAACATGGTAGCCGAAATCGCAGAACGGCAAAACAGACAAGAAAGAACGGCCGCGCAGGAAAGAGCAGCTTCCCAGGAGCTGACGCGTGGCCCCCGGGCTTTCGAAGCAAGACGCCTTATCTTCACCCCGCGAGCGGATCCCCCGGGCCGTCAGAATCCCGATGAGCAGACCCCAATCGGAACAAGGAGAGAACCATCGGCACCACCCCCGCTGCACCGGAAAAGCGCCACTAGGCGAACCGCCGAACGGCCGACTTCCACGGTGACCAACGGTGAAAACCCGAGAGACACCGCAAACGGAGACGACAGGGAGGAAATCGAGACCGACGACGAAGCCGGAGATCTAAACGCGGACGAGGAAGAGCTCCGATGGATTGAAAAGCAGGAAAAGGCGGAACAAGAGACCCGAGCTAATCGATCCGCTAGCCGAAGGGACGAGTTGGACGAGCTCCGTGCCCGTTTGGAATTCACCACAAGTCAGATGAAGGAGGTAAGGTCGCAAGTTCACAAAGCGACGAGTGCGGCCCCGGAAATTGACCGTGTCTTAGAGGAAACGCAAAAGATCCCGTTCACTTCGAGGATCACAAGCGTCAGACTTTCTGACCCGGGAAAAATCCGAATCCCCTTCTACGAAGGGACGACCGATCCAAAGGCTCACATGACAGCCTTCCACATCGCTATGGGACGGGCTAGGTTCAAACCCGAAGAGAGGGACGCGGGATTCTGCCTCCTCTTCGTGGAGCATCTGAAAGGATCAGCCCTGTCGTGGTTCTCAAGGCAAGAAAGAGACTCAATTGACGGTTTCGAGCAATTGTCGGCAGCCTTCTTGAAACATTACTCACTGTTCATAAGATAGTCGACATCCGACGCGGACCTCTACTCGCTGTCGCAGGAGCCCGAAGAAAGCCTTCGAGATTTCATCGAACGGTTTAAGATGATTGTCTCGAAGATTGACGGACTAAGCAACAGTGCCGCGATCAACGCCCTGAAGAAGTCCTTGCTGAAGACTTCAAACTTCCGAAAGGAGATTACCGTAAACCCACCGGTAACCATTCAAGATGCTCTCCACCGTGCTTCCAACTTCGTTATCTACGAGGAAGAAATGAGGGTCCCAGCCGGAAAGCACCAATCATCGAAATTGGTCGCCAAACGCACGGTGCAACCTTCTAACTTTCCAAACGAGAGAAGAAGTAGGCGAACCAGCCGAGATGAACAACCCAACCCAGGCGGAGCGCATAACTACCAAATAAACACGGAGAGACCGTATGATGAGCGCAACAAAGGACCGTGGAATACTTGGACCCGACCAGGATTCGACGAGAACGCCTTTTGTACCTTCCACAAGACAAAGGGCCACTCAACCGAAAACAGCAGGACTGTCGGAAGAAGGCTCGCGGCAAAGCTATTAGCCGGGGAGCTCGGAAACGGAGTAACCCTCGAGAGTCTCGGAGCTATCGAAGAAGGCGTTGGCGCCCCGGACGGACGACCTAACCGGGAAAGTCCCGAAAGGCCCGACGAGGATGCCCCCAAACGGGGAAGGAGACCAAACGGTGACGACTCCGCCGCCAACAGCAGGAGGATCCACATGATCATCGGAGGATCTCAGTACTGCCGAGACACAGTGGCCTCTATAAAAGCGTTCCTGAGAAGAGGAGACAAGGAGTCAAACCCGCGGGAACCGATCACCGAAAACGACGATCAGATCGCCTTCCACGAAAAAAGACGCTGAAGGCCTTGACCAACCTCACGACGATCCATTGGTGGTAGAGTTGGACATCAACGACCACGACGTCTCACGAGTCTTGATCGACACCGGAAGTTCGGTGGACGTCATTTTTCGAGAGACACTTCAAAGGATGAAGGTGGATCCGTCAATGATAAAGCCCAATCCGAGGTCGCTGACCGGATTCTTTGGCGAAGTCACAATGACGGATGGAACAATCCAGCTCCCGGTTCGTGCCGGTGGAATCACGAAAATCGTTAACTTCGCGGTGGCAAACCACCCCGCGATTTATAACGTGATAATGGGAACTCCCTGGATCAATTCAATGCGAGCAATCCCGTCAACTTACCATCTCTGCCTGAAGTTCCCGATACCAAACGGAATCAAGACCATTTGGGGAAATCAGAAGGAGGCTCGGATCTGTTTTCTGGCAGAGCACAAGCTCCGGAATCCGACCATCCCGCAGAGAGGGAACCCGAAGAGGAAGAATGAAGACGAAGTCCCTGAACTGGGAAAGAAAGTGAGCAGAACCGAACAGTTCGAGAAAACGGAGGTTCCGCCCACAGAAACAAACCAAGAAGAGACGAAAACTGCCTCAGAAACCGTCGAAGCTACAACCGACGGTTCCACGACCAAGACTTAACCTTCTTCCTACCAAAAAAAAAAAAAAAAAAAAAAAAAAACGGAACTACGGGTGACTTGATCCCTTTTCACGAAGAGTACGTAGGCAGCTCGCTTAAAAAACGAGTTCAGTTGCCCCTCTCCTTAAAAAAGGGGGGGAGTGGGTCCGTATATACATACTCCCAAATTTTCGCAAACAAATCAAGGAGATGGACATTGGGACTTTTTCAAGCATCTCATAACACATCCAAAGCTTGAAAAAGTTTCCCGGAAACACCATTCCGACGAACATCGAGACTTAGCATCTCGAAACTTGATCCGGAAACCGAATGGATCCAGAAAAACCCGAGGAAGATAAACATCGAGACTTAGCATCTCGTAACTTACCCATGACCACCAACCAATCAAGATATTTCTCCCAAATACTTAAGTCCTCTCCAACAAATCCGTCTGTTGCTGGCCACAACAAGACTATCTTTTTAAACCATGGTTCTCTCAACATCCCGCAGAGGATAAGACTAGCGCGCTATACAAATTTCCTGATTAACATCCGAAGGGCGTAACCTGCATCCCGCGATCCTGCAGGAAGCGCTCGAGACGATGTTCTGATTAGTTTACTTTCACTAGCGCTTCGCATAGGCAAATAATGCGAAGCGTAGAACACAAAGTAAACTCTCTAAACCAAGTAAAGCGCCTGACATGGAACACTGGTCAAAGACATCTCGAGAATGCAGTATCAAACCGGCTCTAATGCGAGATCTTAAAAGCGTTCAGTCGAAAGAGGGATCTGAACAAGCATGATCCCCTGCGACAACAAAAGACTGCATTAAACCCAGGGATATTCGCAAATACGAACTTGTCTAAAGTTCAAGTGTCCGGGACAACACTCCAACGCAATATCAATCAGCTCCAAAACGGGCCAGCCGCCCGTCCTCCGTAGAGAGACGGGCCAGCCGCCCTTTACTCTACAAAATGGGCCAGCCGCCCGTCCTCCGTAGAGAGACGGGCCAGCCGCCCTTTACTCCACAAAACGGGCCAGTCGCCCGTCCTCCGTAGAGAGACGGGCCAGCCGCCCTTCATTTTACAAAATGGGCCAGCCGCCCTCTTGGAAGAGAGACATACCGGCCGCCCATCTTCTCCTTTATCAAGACTATAAAAGCGAAGTAAGCAAAGAAGTCCATAACAACTAAAGGCAAAAGCAGATAGATAATAAATCTCCATGAAAGGAGATATAAGTTACCAAGTTCAGTTAACGAAGCAAATACAATAAAAAGGGTCAAAAGACCCGAACACAACTGAAGCAGAAAATACAAGATAAAAAGGCCAAAGCCTAGTCATACTCAAAAAGAGGGGTAGGAGCTCCGTAATCCAAAGCCTCAGCCTCCGGGGACTGGCACGGAGAAACGGGAGAGCATACCAAGTAGCTGTCGAGGGCGGTAGCAGCCCGATCGTAGGAGCCAACCCAGCCTCCTCCTCTGAGCCGCTCCAGCGAAGCCTCCAGCTTCCCTTCCTCCTCCTCAACCTTGGACGTCCCGGACTTAATGTCCCGGACTAGATCAAGGTTCGAGCTGACCTCAGTCAAGGCAGTCTCACCGTACTTAGCCTGACGCATCGGCGCAAGAGCGGCCTTCGCGCCCTCAATTCGGAGACTGTACTTCTCCACCAAATCCCAGCGGCATTTCTTAAGCGCCAGCTCCATCTTCCGCTCAGCCTCCGCGAGCGCTTTCTTGAGCTCCTTCTGAGATCTTCTCTCCACATTCCGGAGCTTGACTTCCAGGGCCTTGATCTTCTTGTCCTTCTTCCGGGACTCTTTTTCCGAAGCTTCCAAAGCAACCTGGGTCGCATGAGCTCTAGTGGCGACCTGAATCAAAGAAAAGCAAATATCAGCAAAGACCAAACTGCGTCAAAACAAATCTAAAGGAAGAAAGAATTACCATCATAAGGCCGGAGGACAGGTCTCCGTAAGCCGATGAACGATCAAACGGCACAGCTGAGGCCGGAGCCAACGCTCCAAAGTAGTCCACAACCTTCACGGACTCAGCTGGATCGCCTCCCGCCGCCTTGCGAGCGTCGAAGAGAAGACCATGATCAGACGCCTCGACCGTCCGAGCCACTTTGCCCTTCCTCGGACGGTCCGGGCTGTTGGAAGCTCCCTTCCCTTTATCCGCAACAGCGGCACAATCGGAACCCTGAGGAGCGATTATCTGTCCCTCGGGCACGCCATGGAAATCAGACTCGGACGGGAGAACAAACCCGGACGCCGGATCAAACTCAGCCGCCTCTCCGGACGGTCCAGCTTCGCCATATTTCTGCTGGCGGTACTTCCAAACACCCTCCATGCCGGGGTATGTCGCCATCGGATCGATAAAGTCAGGGCCCTTGGGAGGAGCGCGTCCTTCTAGAATATCCTTTGCGTCGAGAAAGCGGCACCAAAGATCAGGACACTCCCAATCTATCTTCTTCTTATTAACTTCTTCAAAGATATCTTCGACTCCGGAAACTCTCGGAGCGAAAGGATCACGAACTAGAGAGAGAAGAGAAGAAAAAATGCAAAGCTGTGAGAAATGAAGTTATGAAGAATGAAGCAAAGGAGTAAGGACTACTTATAAAAAAAAATTTCCGCACAAAAAGACGAAACGCTTACGTGGCAAACTCCACTCGGTCCTAACCGAGCCGCCAAAGTCGGAACCAACCGTGAGCGGGCTGCACTTCACGTAGAAAAACTCGTGCTGCGAAGCTTTGCAATGCTGTTGAAGCCCGGTGTAGAACCGCTTCACATTCTTCCGAACATTGACCGAGCAGAAGAAATCTGACTTGGAAATCTTCCTCAACGAAAAGAAATTCCGTATAAGATCACCCTCCAACTTGATCCCGCATTCGGCACAACGGACCACGAGTCCCATCAAAATCCTCATAGTGGATGGGGTAAGTTGAGAGATCGCAACCCCATATAACTCGAGAAATTCAAAGATAGCTCCTGGGATCGGGAACCAGAGGAAAGCTTCATAAAACATCGACTCGTACATGGCGAAATATCCCTCTGGAGCCTTGTTCATCCTATCCCCATCTTTTGGGAGACGGAACTTAATCTTGTCCGAAATCCGGAAGTCGTATCTGAGCTCGGCTAGTGAATCCCGATCGCTCAAAGTGGGTCCATGCTTGAATCCTTCACTCGTAGACGGTCCAGGCTTCTTAAACCGCCAAGCAAAAATATCTTCACCCCAATAGGCTTTAGCTTCTCCGGGAGAACGACACTCGGACTTCACGTCCGGATGCACAAAGATAGGCACCTCTGGGTGATCCGATCTGACTTCTTCCCAGGACATGGCCGAGTCATTACCTGTCTCTGGCCAAACACGATGACGCTCGGAAGGGACCAGAGATCGGGACGGCCATGCGCGCCACCCGCCGTTGTCCTCAACATGTTGAGGAGGAGTCCAAACGCCACGTGATATGCTCGTCCTCGGCGAGACGCCATCAATTCTAACTTGAGAAGTACCGGACGTCCTCTCTAAGACACCTCCAGAGCCAAGCGCCCATCTTCACGGCTACTATGCCAGCCGCCCTCTTGAAAGCGTTCTTAGAGCCAGCCGCCCTCTTCGAACCAGATGCCCTACTCGTCGAACTCCCGGCCGCCGGCTCGGGTCTGGTCTCATTCCCAGCCGCCGTCTCGGGAATGCTTTCATTCCCAGCCGCCGTCTCGGGTATGTCCTCATTCCCAGCCGCCGTTTCGGGCGCCCATTGAGGAACATTAGCAAAATCGAGCGCTCCTTGAGCATTGCTATGACCAGCAGCCCACTGAGGAACACCTTCGGGGCCGGACGCTGTTTGTGGAATGGCATTTTCTCCAGCCGCCAGCAGATCTTCCACAAGTACCGCATCCTGCTCCGCGGACATAAAATCAAAATCAAACTGATTGTTCATTATTGCATCGAGGTTGAGTTCGAAAGGAGAACCTCCTTCACCAGCCATTGCTAAAGAAAAGATTTTCAAAGGAGAGACTTGAAGAAGAAAGCTTGAAAAGAGAAAGGAATGTGAAAAAATGAATGAAGCCATTCCCTTGATATAGCAAACATGGCACGAATTTCCATGATGGACTATGCTCTGACAAGACACTAAAGAGAAGCGGGCGAACGGACGAACGGAAAAACTCATTGCCGTCCCGTTTCAGTCAATCCCGATAAAACTCTCAACTCAAAGCTCCTTGCTCCAAACCACGAAAGCAAAGAGCTGGGGGGCTAACTGTTGGGGTCGAAATCCCCTCCTCGAAGATTGACGGAACGAGAAGTCAAGGTCGTGATCAAATGGAACTTATCCCGAACATGGAACGGACGAGCTAAGGCAAACTGCCCACGATCCGTCCAAGACATGAACCGGCGGCTGGGATAAGGCCAGCCGCCGGGTCTTCTTTCATCCACGGCCGGCGGCTGGGATAAGGCCAGCCGCCGGGTCTTCTTGGTTCCATGGCCGGCGGCTGGGATAAGGCCAGCCGCCGGGTCTTCTTTCATCCACGGTCGGCGGCTGGGATAAGGCCAGCCGCCGGGTCTTCTTGGTTCCATGGCCGGCGGCTGGGATAAGGCCAGCCGCCGAGTCTTCTTTCATCCACGGCCGGCGGCTGGGATAAGGCCAGCCGCCGGGTCCTCTTGATCCATCATCCGGCGGCTGGGATAAGGCCAGCCGCCGGGTCTTCTTGATCCATCAACCGGCGGCTGGGATAAGGCCAGCTGCCGGGTCTTCATGATTTACCAACCGGCGGCTGGGATAAGGCCAGCCGCCGGGTCTTTATCATATGCTCACGATCATTTCTCAGTCAAGTCTCATTATCCGAACATCGTCCAGTCGACCGATCGTCAAACATAACTCTAAGCCCGAACCGACTCGAAGACTATCCGTTTGCATGTCCTGACTCCAAAAACGTCCATAAACATTCCCCGAAAGACCGAGACGAACGTTCAGCCGTCTATGGACCAGTCGCCGAGCACACGAGCCAAAGGAACCGGCGGCTGGCCATCAATACCGAAATCGGCGGCTGGAAGTTCAAACAAAAAAACGGGCGGTTCAAATCTCAGAAGTCGTAAAACGTACGGAACACTGTTCACACAGAAAAACCGTTGAAAAACACTATTCATCCCGAGACAAAGTTAACCGAAAAGTTGAATTAAGCCTAAACCGAGATTCGGGTTACTGTTCATCGGATTACTATTCACCTGTTTACTATTCACGGATCACTATTCATCGGTGGGCCGGATTTGGGTCGGAACGCGTGGACGGATCACAGAAGGCACTCGGGCCGGATATTGGGCCCAAAAAGCTTAGGTCGGCGGCTGGGAAGGAAGGACAAAGTCCCACATCGGAAATCTGAAGTCTTAGCCTCCTAGGATTGTCAGTATATATATGTACGCTCATGTAAGGGTTGAATCCATCCCAGATCCGAGTATTAGGAGTTTTAGCAATTTAAGACTTTTCAGCTTTTGCTAATTTCCCTTGTACTTTCGGAAAATATCAATAAAAATCTCTCTTTTGCATTTTCGGTCATTTAGTTCTTTATAAATAGAATTTTCGAGCCCCCACTAAATATAAGTTTTGACAGTGTGAGTTTCGGCTCTCACAGTAATGCTGGATAGTGGAGCTACTCATAATTGCATAGCTCCGAGTGTGGTTCACCGACTGAAGCTGAAAGTGGAACAGAGTGTTGGTTTGGATATTCTGTTGGGGACGGGTGTTACGGTTCAGGCAGAAGGAGTTTGTAACAACATACAGTTCAGTCTACAGGGTACCTCTTTCACGACTGACTTCATTGTGTTGGAGTTAGGAAAATTTGATATCATATTGGGAATCCAATGGCTCAGAACATTGGTAAAGTGCTCGTTGATTGAGAAAAACATGAATATACGTTCATGTACAACGGCCGTCAAGTTAAGTTGGTTGGTGATCACACGCTTCATTCGCTGACACCGACAATGAAACAACTGCAACAGATGGACATGGCTAGTGCTTTGAGTTTCGACTCTGAACTTTTTCAGGTTGAACAATCCTCTTCTCAGCTTGAGATTCCAATTCCGGTAGAACACTTATTGGACAGGTATGAAAAGATATTTGCTGAACCTACTCAGTTGCCGCCTCTGCGAGACAGAGAGCATGCTATCAATCTAATAGCAGGCACTTGGCCAATAAGTGTTCGCCCTTATCGCTACCCTCATGCGTATAAGGAAGAGATGGAAAATATGGTTTCTCAAATGCTGGATTCTGGATTGATCAGACCAAGCCGGAGTCCGTTTTCAAGTCCGGTCTTGTTGGTTAAAAAGAAAGACGGGAGTTGGTGTTTCTGTATTGACTATAGAGCATTGAATAAGGCAACGGTAGCAGACAAATTCCCTATACCGATGATTGATCAGCTTTTAGATGAACTGCATGGAGCTCAAGTTTTTTCCAAACTGGACCTTAGAGCGGGATACCATCAAATACGGATGCAGGAGCAAGATATTCATAAGACAGCTTTTAGAACTGCAGATGGCCATTACGAGTTTGTAGTAATGCCTTTTGGCCTTACAAATGCTCCTGCAACATTCCAAGCGGTGATGAACGAATTGTTTAGACCATACTTGAGGAAGTTCATCTTGGTTTTCTTTGATGATATTCTGGTGTACAGCAAGACCGTGGCAGAACATGTGCAACAACTTGAGATAGTCTTTCAGATTTTCGAAAAACACCAGTTGTTTGCCAATAAGAAAAAGTGTTCGTTTGGTCAGAAACAAGTGGACTACTTAGGCCATTTGATTAGTTCTAAAGGCGTTGCTACGGATCCTTCAAAGACAGACTCAATGAGGAGATGGCCAACACTTAAGAATGTGAAAGACCTTCGAGGCTTCTTGGGTTTAACAGGCTACTACCGCAAGTTCGTTAAAGGTTATGGCTTGATTGCCCGCCCATTAACAGATCTTTTAAAGAAGGATGTTTTTGATTGGTCTCCTCCGGCACAAGCAGCGTTTGATCAACTGAAAAATGCAATGTCATGTGCTCCGGTGTTAGCGTTACCAGACTTCAATTGCACTTTTATCGTCGAATCTGACGCTTCTGGTTATGGTCTGGGGGCAGTTCTGATGCAACGAGACAGACCTATAGCTTACTTTAGCTCGGCTTTGACTGCTCGTGAACAGATAAAGCCTATATACGAACGAGAACTCATGGCTATTGTGTGTGCCATACAAAAATGGAGACACTATCTGCTAGGACGGAAATTTGTAGTTCGAACGGATCAGAAAAGTCTCAAGTTTTTGCTTGAACAAAGGGAGGTGTCATTGGACTACCAACGATGGTTAACCAAGCTATTGGGCTATGACTTTGATATTGTCTACAAACCGGGAAGTGAGAATAAGGCAGCAGATGGTTTATCTCGTATCAGTCCAGAGTCAGAGCAGTCTTCGGCAGTGAATATGTCTTCTCTGACGATTCTAACAAGTCTCTGTTTACAAGATCTATTGGATGAGATTGAGCGTGATGAAAAGATTCAAGCATTGAAAAATTCAGTGATAGCAGGGACTTGTCAGAAGGAAGGATATACAGTGATCAATGGGACGTTGCTATATAAAGGCCGTTTAGTGATTTCAGAGAAGTCGAAGGCTATTCCATTAATATTGTCTGAGTATCATGATGGCTTATTAGGAGGTCATCCGGGGGTGCTGAAAACGTTGAGAAGGATTCAAACTGTGTTTCATTGGAGGCAAATGATTCATTCGGTACAATCTTATGTATCAGTGTTAGACGGTGCCGTTTAGCTGACTTGTATAAATAAACGTGTGTTCTTGTCATTTGATCTTATCGGGATTTTGGAGAGAAAGTTGTTAGGAAATCGAGAGAGAGAGGGCTCTTCGATTTCGAGTGTTGATTACATTTGGAATACTGATTCTCGTGTAATTGATACTCACTTTGATATTGAATCGAATCTATAGTTTGGTTCTTATCACATGGATATGGAAAATAATTAAAGAGTTCACAATTGGTCCACCTTTGGAACATTTGCAGCAAGACTGTTGAGAACAGCTTCGACGTAACCCCGTACTTCTTGTGACATCCACCGCAATTCCTCTTCCGGGTCAACCGGTTTCCTTACCATCTTGTCCTAAGCAGGTAAAATGGTTAATTAATGGACGTTTCAGGCCATATATGAAATTTCAGGCCACATGTGAAATTTATATATTACACAGATTCCAACTAGAAAAATTCACCGAAGAAGCGGGATAGTTTCCCTGTGAGACTTACAAGTGAACCTTCTGAAAGACTGTGTCTCATGGAAGCGCCACCCACTTGTCCTCCTCGGGCCTGAATAACCTTTTGCAGCTTATTAATCCATTCGTTCTTGTCGACCATGCTCTCAGCCTTAAGAACCAACGCATTATGAGCTGCAACATAAGAACTTAAATTTTTACGAGTTGCTCATACAAAAAAAGAGGTCAAGCAGCTAATTTTGATAATAGCTTGACCTACCTTTAAGTACAGTCTTATATGGAACCCTGCAGGTTATCTTAAATACAAGGCCTGGTCCTTTCGAATCAGGTCCATTTGATTTCTTATCTTTCGAGCTCTTTGATTTTTCTCCTTCATCATCCGGAACTTCTTCAATACTGCATTCCTGAGAATATTAAAAGACTTTTCATGATTACAAAAAAAAAATTTGAATAATGTGTACCTTAATTAAACTGCAAATAACGACTCAGATTTTCTCTTCAGCGGTAATGGTAATGGTAATAAAATGTTTTGCAGAGTAATCATCACCAGGTGGAAGAGCAACGTAAAACATGAAACCCTCTTATTAATCTTTTAACTGCAGATACAGCTTCGGCCAATGAAAAGAAAGTATTGCAAAAGAATGATACCTCCAAAGTTACAGTGCCACGGAAGTTCCTTTCTTCTTGCTTTTTCGTATAACCAAGCTGGAGAAAGGTAAATGCAAAGGCAGATCACTTCAGCAACAATCATAACAAACGGTAATTATGGCGTATCCAGATTTTCTCATCAGCAGAAACGGTAATTAAACGTTTTGTGGTTAAAAGTATATTTGTGAAAAACGCTAGCATAAGAGTTCCAATTATAATGCACACAGAATTCTCATTTGCAAATATTTGGATTAACTCCTGAAGGATATTTGTGATAGACGCTAACCTTTCCAGTTTTTTCATTCAGAACAAACCATCGCCTACTCCACCCATTTGTCTTGGCACTTTTGAAGTTAAAGTTGGTTTTTATAACAAACTAATACCATGAAAGTTCATCCTACGCAAGTTCAACGCTAAAGCTTAATTGGCAGAGTAAAATTGAAGTTGAAGACCGTGGAAGTTGGTTTTTCTAACATACTAAAACCATGAAAGTTCATCTTACACCAGTTCAACGCTCAAGGGGTAGACAAGGAAAAAAAAAAAAGAGATCTTATCAAGTAATTTCAAGAAAAGCTGATCCTACACCAGTCCATCCAAAGCTTAACTGGCAAAAAAGGAAATAGTAAAGAAGAAAGAAATAATGCAATTGATGCAAGGAACGGCAGCCATGTGTAAAGTATATTCAGAACAAACCATCGCCTACTCCACCCATTTGTCTTTGCACTTTTCTTCATTAAGTACCCTGCGCGACAGAGTAAAATTAAGTTGAAAACCTTGGAAGTTGGTTTTTATATATATATATATATTCCTTCTTGCTGGTGGCTGTTTTGTTCCTACACTGAGACACGTTTGCTGTTTCAGTTGGAGGAATTGGAGAAAGAAACTGTCAAATGGTGCAGAGAAATCTTAACTAACAAACTAAAACCATGAAAGTTCATCCTACGCCAGTCCAAAGCTTAACTAGCAGAAACGAAATAGTAAAGAAGAAGAAATCACGCAATTGAACTGACAGATAAGCTAAGCCGCACTAAAGCATGCAATGCAAGGAACGGGAGCAGCCATGTGTAAAAGTAAATTAGAATAAGGACCTGCTGTCATCTCCCCCTCAGGTCCAGCAGTCTTTAGACCAGAGACCTCCGTCGTTTCTTTATCTTTGTCTTTGCCTTTATCTTGTGGAATAAATTTGTCTCTCAATGATTTCAAGCTACCACCACTTGATGGCCCGTCTGGCTGAGGACTCGTTGCCTGATTCACAAGCAGAAATGAGAATCATTACATTTATGTACTTTCATAATAAGAAACTAGAAAGATTTTTTTTTTTTTTTTGTATGAATTTTAAATTATTCAACCAAAAAAAAACCGTTTTTACAGAATACTGCAACATTTTTGTTTATAACATTTAGAACAGAAATTTAAATATGAAGATGATTATGAGTCTTCTCTACTTGCTATCCACCTCTCCATTGCATCCGGGTGTCGTTCTCTTCCCCCCAGCCTTAGAGATAGGATACGGTTTCGTACATGCCTGTCAATGTTCTTTGCAAGGGTTGCCGTTGGTTTTGGATCTGCACCATGTAGCCTTCCATTTCGTTCCCCCCATAGGTAGAAAGTCGTTGTTTGTAATACATATTTGAGGAGGAACAAACTAGTATTGTCAAGAGTAGAGGCATTAGCTAGGACCAGTAACCGTGTCCATTCCGTAGAGAAATCATTTCCAAGCAGTCTTCGTGTAAGAATTTCCCAAACGACAGTCGAATAAGGACAGGTAAAGAAGATGTGATCTCTTGTCTCCGTAGGGTCATTACAGAGGTGACATCCTCCATTTGCATTCGCGTTCCAGCGCCTGATACGATCTCCCGTTGGAAGTCTATTCCGCTGTGCAAGCCAAGTGTGAAAGGAGAATTTTGGTGTTGCGTTTGCAAACCAAATACCTTTGTACCAGTTTACATTTTGCTGAGTAGTGGTAATAGCTTTGAGCATTTTCTTGGAGCTGAAAGTCCGTATGAAGTTGTCCCCCTCTCGTCTCCAGAGCTTGACATCATTTGCCTCCGAGAACCCTTTTTCTCGAATTCGGTTGATCTCTGCCTCCACCATATTCAAGTTAGTCTGTCGATGTCTGTAACATCTGTGCCGGATTGCTTCAGAAACCGTTGCCGTTAGAGGAATGCCCAAATCCGCGGTTCCCCGACGATCCGTAATGTCCAGAATTCTTCCCATGGGAGACCAATTATCAAACCAGAAGGAAGTATCTCTACCACTCTCCAATTCCACCTTTGTAAATGGGAATTCCAAATCTCTGTATTTGAGGATCTTCTTCCACATCCAAGATCCCAAAGTACCTGAATCTTTAACAGACCAAACAGAAACTAGAAAGATTGCTCTGCATCTTGTCCTTTTTTAGAGGAACTGTAAGTCAAAAATCCACGTTTAAATTGATGGACGGTGGTGGGTGGCAAGTTTGTATTGTCAACAAAATCAGCACCCACCAATTTTGGCCAAAAATTGTGGCTTTCACACTACCTCACTTCTTCTATAAAAGGCCAACGAAGGGGGATTGCAGAGATCATCCCAAAAATCTCAAAACACAAAATATAAGAGAAGAAGGAGAGAAAGAGAAGAGGAGAGAACTTGTTTTTTTTTTTTGGAGAAAATTAAGTGTAATTTCTCGGAGTGTTCTCGTTTTTTTGGGTGTGAGTTGAGAGCTTGTAAAATTTCCCGGTGAATAATAAAAGATCTGTAGGAGGTCCGGAGACGTAGGCAAGATTGGCCGAACTCCGTTAACAAATTGTGTCTTCCCGCTCCCACAAATTCTGGTCTTTCACCGCAAAATTTGACCGCGTATTTCCTAACAACTGGTATCAGAGCCTGAGTTACGGTAATCGGTCAATTTTTTTTGGCGGAGTTACTGTTCACGAGGAACAGTACTATTCACGCATGCAAAACACTGTTCACGTGTGCATGCTATCACTGTTCACGTAAATAGTGAATTTCGTGAATAGTGAATTTTGTCAGTAACATCGGTTTGTCGACGGAGGTGTTTTCAACACGGTGGTTCCAGAAACGATGGGAGGCGAAGACGGTTCGGCACACAGTATCGTTAAATTTGACGGTACGGATTATGCATTTTGGAGAATGCAAATTGAAGATTATCTATACGGAAAAAAGCTCTATCAACCACTGAGCAAGAAGCCTGAGAAGATGGATCAGGCTGAGTGGGAGCTCCTCGACAGACAAGTTCTGGGTGTTATAAGGCTAACACTGTCGAAGAACGTTGCTCACAACGTTGCGAAGGAGAAGACCACGGAAGGGCTCATGAAAGTTCTCTCGGATATGTATGAGAAACCTTCGGCGAACAATAAGGTATTTCTCATGAAGAAACTCTTTCATTTGAAGATGGAAGAAGGTGGCCTGGTTGCTGCACATGTGAACGAGTTCAACACGATTGTCAACCAACTATCATCGGTTGAAATCGAGTTTGATGACGAAGTGCGAGCATTGATTTTGCTGGCATCTCTGGCAAATAGTTGGGAGCCAATGAGGGCAGCGGTTAGTAATTCTGTGGGTACTCAAAAGCTTAAATTCAATGATGTTAGAGATCGTATCCTTGCTGAGGAAGTTCGCAGGATAGATTCTGGTGAAGCATCAACAAGCTCTGCTTTCAATGTGGAAAACAGAGGCAGAGACCAAGACAGAAGTAACCGGAGCAGAGGCAGATCAAAGTCAAGGTATGGACGAAGCCAGTCCAAATACAAACAGCCTTCGGAGTGCTGGAATTGTGGAAAGACAGGCCACATTAAGAAGAATTGTCGCGCACCACCGAAGAAAGAAGACAACAAGAGAGGCGGAGCCAATGCAGTGACACGTGAAATTGCTGATGCATTGGTAGTGTCGGTTGATTCCCCTAGTACAAGTGAAACTGGTGATGCAGCTACAAATAACACCAAGGCATCAATCTCCTATGTTGATAGCTCTATTGATTCATGGGTGCTTGACTCTGGAGCATCATTCCACACTACGCCGCACCACAACATTATGGAGAATTATGTTGCGGGAAATTACGGAAAGGTATATCTTGCAGATGGATTGCCTTTGGACATAGTTGGTATTGGAGATATCAACCTGAAGATGTCAGACGGACGTGTGTGGAAGATTACGAAGGTTAGACATGTGCCAAAGTTGATGCGAAATCTGATTTCAGTAGGTCAACATGTGCCAAAGGTTAGACATGTGCCAAAGTTGATGCAAAATCTGATTTCAAGAGATATTGCGCTGATAGTGGAATCAAGATGGAGAAGACTATTCCTGGAACGCCTCAACAAAATGGAATAGCAGAAAGGATGAACCGGACCCTGAACGAGCGTGCAAGGAGCATGAGATTGCATTGTGGATTGCCGAAGACGTTTTGGGCAGATGCAATCAGTACTGCAGCCTACTTAATAAACAGAGGACCGTCAGTGCCCTTGGGATTTAAGATCCCTAAAGAATTATGGAGCGGTAAGAAAGTAAATCTTTCTTATTTGAAGATATTTGGATGCTTAGCTTATGTTCACGTTGATGATGCTGCAAGAAGTAAACTTGACTCGAAATCTAAGAAGTGTTACTTCATCGGTTATGGTAACGAGGAGTTTGGTTACCGTTTTTGGGATGATGAAAATCGGAAGATCATCCGCAGCAAGAATGTTGTGTTCAACGAAGAAGTGTTGTACAAGGATAAGCTAAGAGAAGGCTCAGGGAAGAAAGAGCCTGAAGCTGTTGACTTAGATGATATCCTGAAATCGGAGTTGAAAAAGGATACCGCAACAGCAGAAGAAATCTCTCAAGAAGAGAGTGGTGAGACGGATGAGAGTGATGATTCTGAAGTGGTCCCATATACACCGGTCACGGAGTTACGACGGTCAAGTAGAATCATCAGAAAGCCTGTAAGATTTTCTCCATCGCTCAACTACATTCTGCTCACGGACAGAGGCGAGCCTGAATGTTATGAAGAGGCTATGCAAGTTGATGAGTCGATCAAGTGGGAGCTTGCAATGAATGACGAGATGGACTCGTTGTTATCCAATCACACATGGGAGTTAGCAGATTTGCCTAAGAATAAAAAGGCATTGCATAACAAGTGGGTCTACCGAATAAAAGAAGAACCTGATGGGAGTAAACGCTATAAGGCAAGACTTGTTGTGAAGGGATTCCAACAAAAAGAAGGCATTGACTACACTGAAATTTTTTCTCCTGTAGTCAAGATGGTGACCATTAGAACGGTTCTCGGGCTGGTAGCACAAGAAGATTTGCACCTTCAGCAGATGGATGTAAAGACGGCATTTCTTCACGGTGATTTGGATGAAGAAATTTATATGAAGCAACCTGAAGGCTTTGTGATCAAAGGGAAAGAAAGCCTTGTTTGCAAGCTGAAAAGGAGTTTGTATGGCTTAAAACAAGCTCCAAGACAGTGGTACAAAAGATTTGACAACTTTATAAAAGGTGTCGGTTTCTTGAGGTGTGAAACTGACCACTGTTGTTACTTCAAGAGGTTTGAAGAGTCCTACTTGATATTGCTCCTATACGTGGATGACATGCTGATAGTAGGAGCAGACTTGCATGAGATCAATAGCTTGAAGACGAAACTCTCTAAAGAGTTTGCGATGAAAGACCTCGGAGAAGCAAGACAGATTCTTGGGATGAGAATCAGTAGAAGAAAGGAAGGTCTAAGGCTATCACAAGAGGAGTATGTGAAGAAAGTCCTCAAGAGGTTTAACATGGATGACGCGAAGCCAGTTAGTACTCCTCTGGCAAGTCATTTTCGGTAATCCAGAGAACAGTCTCCAAAGACGAAAGACGAAATGGCATATATGGATAAAGTTCCACATGCTTCTGCTATAGGCAGCCTTATGTACGCGATGATATGTACAAGGCCAGACATTGCACATGCTGTGGGAGTCGTCAGCAGATTTATGAGCAATCCAGGAAAGGAACACTGGGAAGCTGTCAAGTGGATTTTCAGATACCTGAAAGGAAATCCAAGCTTGTCGCTGTGTTTCACGAAGTCTAAGACGGAATTGCAGGGATATGTTGATGCTGACAACGGAGGTGACGTTGACAGCACAAAGAGCACAACCGGGTATGTCTACACTTTTGGCGGTACTGCAATTTGTTGGGTTTCAAAGTTGCAGAAAATTGTATCTCTATCAAGCTGTGAAGCTGAGTACGTTGCGGTAACAGAGGCAACAAAAGAGATGATATGGCTACAGTCTTTTCTAGAAGAGATAGGCCATGACCAGGGGAAAAGTGTGTTGTACTGTGATAGTAAGAGTGCCATTGATTTGGCAAAGAATCCGGTTTACCACGCTCGGACGAAGCACATACATCGTCGATATCATTTCATCAGATCGGCATTAGAAGATGAAATGTTGGTGCTTGAGAAGATCCCAGGAAGTAAGAATCCGGCAGATATGCTGACGAAGGTAGTGCCGTATGATAAACTGAGGTTGTGTACAACCTCAGTTGGCTTGTTGGAGTAATAAGCTGGGAAGACCTGCTACATTGATCAAGGTGTGAAGACAGATTGAGATCAGTCTTCAAGTGGGAGATTGTAAGTCAAAAATCCACGTTTAAATTGATGGACGGTGGTGGGTGGCAAGTTTGTATTGTCAACAAAATCAGCACCCACCAATTTTGGCCAAAAATTGTGGCTTTCACACTACCTCACTTCTTCTATAAAAGGCCAACGAAGGGGGATTGCAGAGATCATCCCAAAAATCTCAAAACACAAAATATAAGAGAAGAAGAAGAGAAAGAGAAGAGGAGAGAACGTGTTTTTTTTTCTTTGGAGAAAATTAAGTGTAATTTCTCGGAGTGTTCTCGTTTTTTTGGGTGTGAGTTGAGAGCTTGTAAAATTTCCCGGTGAATAATAAAAGATCTGTAGCAGGTCCGGAGACGTAGGCAAGATTGGCCGAACTCCGTTAACAAATTGTGTCTTCCCGCTCCCACAAATTCTGGTCTTTCTCCACAAAATTTGACCGCGTATTTCCTAACAGGAACGACCTTTAAGCTCGTCCTCACGACGCTGCCTTTCCATTCTGATTAAGTTAGTAAACCGTATGGCCAGAGGGCGTAAGGTTGGTGCGATATGCATCATAAAAGAAAACAATACAGCTTGTGATAATGTGTATATTGTAAATATCAGCTATGGGACTACTAAGAAAGGTGAATTTGTAACTCTAATGAAACATAGATGTTCAATTTACAGGTAAACATAAACAAAAAGAAAGGCAGGACACCCACAAAATTAGATCCATTTGGCATGTTTAAAACCGTCATACATTAAAAGAAAGAAACAAAGATAACGATCAATAAGTTCAGAGTATGATAAAGCCACTCGAAATGACAGAGCAGAAAGCTAAGAAAGGGAAGATGATGTTACCTTCTTTGTACGAGGCGGATGAAGTGCTGAGGTGGTACAAACGCACGCTCCATATCAACTAGTGCAACTACCATCTTCTTAGCTTCATTCTTGAATCCATCAAGTGCGGCACTTGCTATAGCTACAACCTGGTTGATGATTATTGTAAGAAAACAGCTATTATGTGTTGGATCAATTTTTTGGGCCTTAAGGCCCAATACGGAAATGAGATCAAGAGTGAAAAGAAATAAAACATGGGCTTAAGTGAAAGCCTTGGTTTTTCATGAAATGAGTGGGAAAACATCCCACATCGAAAATGGAGAGGAAAATGGGAGTGTTTATATAGTGAAACATCCCATTCATGTTTCAAAGGATGCAAGAGAGAGGACTGGTCCATGCACGCGCGCGCCGCCGCCGACGCCGGCTGGCTCGGCTTGGCTCGGGCTTGGGGAATGTCGGCTTGCCAACAATAAATAGTTCTTTTTCCAAATTTCTATGAGATTTTTTTACCCATTTCCCCGAGAAACGGCAAGCTGTTTACCTAAAACGTCACGATGTTTTGGTTAAAACGGCACGCTCTCTCTGCAACTCGCTGAACAGTCTCGGATAAGTTCAACCGAAGAATATTCCAATTGTTCCGAATTTTTCAAACGAAATCGGCACGTTCTTGGCATATTCTCTTTTTGTTCCTGTGATCCCGAGATCTTCTCCCCACGTGCAGAGGATTTCGTGCGGAGGTGGGTTAGCTCCTCTACTATAAAAGGACGACCTCTCCTCTCAAATCATTCATTCACTTCTCATTCGAAAAGCATTCAAAGCAAATCCAGCTCTCTCTCTTAGTCTTTAGCTATCGTAAGTAGTTCTTAGTTTCCGAGAATATAGAAGTAGATTTGTAAGTTCGTAGATTCCGCTTTCGGTGTAGCGAAACGGTCTCAAACGTGTTGTATCCTGGGACTCAAAAATCGCATTCAAACCGTCTCACTAACGGGCGATTTATTTGAGTTAAGGAAATAGATATCATATCTTGCCTCAACGTTTTGCGGTTTTATCTTGCATTCATATCGCTTGTTCATCATTGCTGTTGCATCTGTTCATCGTTATTGTTGCTTAGAATTGTCATTCTCGTATCGCTTCTATTGTTCATCTTTGTTACTGCTATAATTGTTATTATCGCATTGCTATTATTGTTGTTGAATCTCGGTTATACTGCTTAGTTAAACTGCATATTCTCATTCCGGTTTTAGTGTTCCTACAGTCTTAACTCAAATAAATCCGCTTCTAGTCTCATAACTACTATCGGATTTGAGAGTTTGCGGTTTCATTTACGTTTTTTTTTTTTTTTTGGTTTTGTGAACACTTTTAGTGATTCCACAAAACATTCCTCTTACTATATTTTTGGCTTAGAGGTTAAGGTTTCTGCGAACGCTTTCTAGCGAGTTTGCAAAACGCTTCAACCATCTAAAACGTTTCAGTAAACGCTCTTGCAAGCGAGTTTGCTAAACGAGAAATACTTGGTTTAATTTTAAATCATTATTTCAACTACTTCGGTACAATATACTGATACTTGTCTTACTTTTGATCAGATGTCGAACGACAATACCGAGATTCCAACTGCGATGGGAGCTGGTGGTGCTGATACTGAGACACCAGTGATTGAGATCGGTGATACCACCGAGCAGCCAACAAAAAGAGCTCTCTTCACCACCGGTCAGGCGACTACCTTTCCGGAGGCTCCCACTGAGATTCCGGCTGCAGTCACCCGTGGACTCATGCCGGACAAATTTGAAGGGAAAGGGTTCAAAAACTGGCAAAAGAAGATGCTCTTCGCCCTCACCCACTTGAAATTTGACAAGTACCTGACGGAAGATAAGCCCACTGTTCCCGCAGGCAACACTGACGTCCGCACCCTGGCAAGTGTGGAATCATGGATCCATGGCGATTTCCTTTGCAGAGGATGGATCCTGGGGCGCCTAGCTGATAAGCTCTACGGTGTCTACAGTCAGGCAAAAACATCCAAGGCCCTATGGATGTCTCTGGAGAAGCAGTACAAGACAGAAGATGCTGGATGCCAGAAATTTGCTGTGGCAAAGTTTCTCGACTTCAAAATGGTGGACTCCAAACCCATCATGGACCAAGTGGAGCAACTGCAGCTGATCTGCTATGAGATAGCAGAAGAAGGAATGTCAATTGACGACACCTTCACAACAAACTGCTTCATCGAAAAGCTGCCTCCAAGCTGGGCCGAATTCAAGGCCTACCATAAGCACAAGCGAAAGGCGATGTCTCTGGAGGACCTCATCACCAGGCTGCGAATGGAGGACAGAAATCGCACCCAGAACAACCCTCAAGTTCGCGAACACAATGCGAATGTGGCTGTTCACAAGGGCAAGGGCAAAGCTAAGGTCTTCACCAACTCGCCTTTGAAGCCTTCCTCCTCCACAAACTTCAAGAAGTCGGGGGTCGACAACAAGAAGTTCAAAGGCAAGTGCCACCATTGCAACAAAATCGGCCACAAAGCTGATGTGTGCCGCAGCAAGTCCAAAGAAAATGGGAAAGCTCAGGCGAATTTGAATGAAGAAGACCTATGTGCTGTGGTCTCCGAAGTCAACATGGTTGAAGACAACCCAATGGAATGGTGGTATGATACTGGAGCCACGACCCACATCTGCGCTTTGGGCCACATGTTCAGCACTTACCAGAAGAGCAAAACGCAGGAGCAGCTCTTCATGGGAAATGATGCCTTCTCCAAGATCGAAGGTCGTGGCAAAATTGTGCTCAGGATGACCTCGGGGAAGGAAGTCACTCTCAACAATGTGAAGCATGTTCCGGACATGCGCAAGAATCTCATCTCCGGAACTCTCTTGAGCAAGGCCGGTTTCTCGACCCACTTCGAGGCAGACAAGCTGGTGATCAAGAAATTTGGGGTGTTTGTAGGCAGGGGTTTTGTTAAGAATGGACTGGTCAAGTTGAATGTCAATGCAGTCCCTCGCTATGAGAAACCAGTTGCAAATGTTGCTTCTGCTGTTTCCACTGTTGTTTCTGATGCTTCCAATGTTGCTTCTACTTTGAATGTTGTAGCTTCCACTGCCAACATTAATAAGAATAACCCAGTTGCTTATTTGCTTGAGTCTTTTAATATTTGGCATGAAAGATTAATTAGGACATGTTAATAATAAATCTATACAAAGATTAATGAACTTGAACCGAATTCCGAAATTAAAAACAAGCAAAGAGAAATGTGAAGTATGCGTACAGGCTAAGCTCACAAAAACTCCATCACCCAAAGTTGAGAGGATAACCGAACCTCTAGGTTTAATTCACACAGATTTGTGCGATTTAAAATTCGTACAAACTAGAGGTGGAAAGAAGTATTTTGTGACATTTATAGATGATCACACAAGATATTGTTATGTATATTTATTACATAGCAAAGATGAAACTTTGGATAAATTCAAAGAATACAAACGAGAAGTTGAGAACCAACTGAATAAAACTATTAAAATAGTTAGAAGTGATAGAGGAGGTGAATATGATGGACGTTTTAATGCCTTTTGTCAAGAACAAGGGATTATCCATCAAACAACTGCTCCTTATTCACCAGAATCTAATGGAGTTGCGGAACGCAAAAACCGAACTCTAAAAGAAATGATGAATGCAATTGCAGGAATCTGGGTTACCCCAGAACATGTGGGGGAAAGCTCTGCTTACTACAAACTACATCATCAACAAAATACCTCACAAAGTCCTAAAAAGGTCACAATCGGACCAAAAACCGTGGATTGTATTTTTATTGGTTATGCACACAATAGTAGTGCTTATCGATTTCTGGTTCATAAATCAGAAATTCCAGATATCCATGTTAATACAATTATGGAATCGAGAAATGCATCATTTTTCGAAAATGTGTTTCCTTGTTAGGATAAACAACCAAATAAAAGGACTCTTGAACAGAGAGAAGCAAGTTCTTCCACAAATGAAGCAAATACTTCTGGAGCTTCAGAAAATTTAGAAGAAGAACCAAGACGTAGCAAACGAGCTCGTAAGGCAAAATCCTTTGGGGATGAATTCTTGATGGTTCTTCTTACAGAAAACGAACCCAGAACATATGCCGAGGCTATGTCTATACCAGACGCACCTTTTTGGAAGGAAGCTGTCAACAACGAGATGGACTCTATTAAACAAACCCATACATATTACATCACTGATCTACCTGAGGGGTTTAAAGCTTTAGTGTGTAAATGGATTTTCAAAACAAAATTGAAAACTGATGGAGCAATCGATAAGTACAAGGCAAGACTTGTGGTGCAAGGATTCCGACAAAAAGAAGGATTGGATTTCTTTGACACCTTTTCTCCAGTAACGAGAATAACTTCAATAAGAATGTTGGTTGGAACAGCAGCATTACGAAATTTGGAAATTCATCAAATGGATGTGAATACTGCCTTTCTAAATGGAGATTTAGAAGAGGAGATTTACATGAAAGAACCTGAGGGGTTTGTCGTTCCTGGACAAGAACACAAAGTCTGTCGACTTGTGAAATCCTTGTATGGACTTAAACAAGCTCCAAAACAATGGCATGAAAAATTTGATAGTACAATGATATCAAATGGGTTCACTATCAATGAATGTGATAAATGTCTCTATTTCAAAAGTACACCACATGGGTACATTTTGTTATGTTTATATGTCGATGATATGCTCATTCTTGGAAGCAACAAAGACATAATAAATCAAACTAAAAACATGCTCAAAAGCAATTTTGAAATGAAGGATATGGGATTAGCAGATGTTATTCTCGGAATTAAAGTTATTAGAAATTCTGAAGGATATATCTTGACTCAATCTCACTATGCTGAAAAGCTTCTAGATAGGTTTAAAACCTACTCCAAAGGCACTGCAAAAACTCCTGTAGACCCTCTTCTCCATTTAACTAAGAATAAAGGTGAAGCAGTGTCACAACTGGAGTATGCTAGAGTGATCGGAAGTCTGATGTACCTAACAAATTGTACCAGACCCGACCTAGCACATGCAGTAAATGTACTAAGTCGTTTATACAAGTAACCTAGGACATACACATTGGAAAGCTATAACAAGAGTATTAAATTATCTTCGTTATACCAAAGATTATGGTCTGCACTATGGTAAAGAACCTGCAGTTTTAGAAGGATACAGTGATGCTAACTGGATTTCCGATTCTAAGAACTCAAAATCCACAAGTGGATATATCTTTATGCTAGGAGGTGAAGCAGTGTCCTGGAAATCCAGCAAACAAACCCTAATAGCTAGATCCACAATGGAATCTGAGTTTATTGCGCTTGATAGAGCTGGAGAAGAAGCAGAATGGCTTCGAAATTGGTTGGAAGATATTCCACAGTGGGAGAGTCCAATGCCAGCAATACGTGTACACTGTGATAACCAAGCGGCTATCGCTCGGGCACTGAATAATCTCTATAATGGTAAATCTCGTCATATCAGAAGACGACATAAAACCATCAGAAATTTGATCTCAATTGGTGTTATCACCATTGATTATGTAAAGTCAGCTGACAACCTTGCGGATCCATTTACCAAAGGGTTAAATCGAGATCAAGTTTTCAAATCATCAAGAGGAATGGGTTTAAAGCCTGTAAATTAAGAAGAAGTTTGGTGGAAACCCTTATGTGACTGGAGATCCCAAGATCTAAGTTCAAGGGGACAACTAAATCAAACCGAATCTGCTAAGAGCACTGTGAGACTTATGTCTCTACCCAGCTCCTAAGATGATAAAACAGTGCTACCTGTGCGTGTTAAGGTTAAACAATGGTTTTTAATGATTCCATAGCTTTGTAAGATATGTGGAGTATGACAGGATACTTCTTAAAATACAAGCTAAAGGCAGATCACCTAGTGAGTGTAAAATGAGGCCGTTTCTAGGAGAATGAAAGTAAGGCTATATTCTCCAAGTTCACTCACGAATAACCAGGCATGTTCAAGGCCAAAATGAACACAATAGAGAACTTATTTCTACGAGAAATGGACTGGGTTATAGCTGTTGTCTCGGTTTACATCAAAATCTGGGTGGTTCAAGACATCATGTTCACCTCCCGGCCAAGTAAACCCGACAGATATTAACAATGAGTGGTTCAAAGCTGAAAAACGCAACCTACTCAGACACAGTCAATTTCGCATATATTCTCGGAAAAGTCAGTCTGTCTAGTTAGTCTAGTGAGTCTAGTCAGTCAAGTATGTTTAGTCTTCGTATGTTTAGAGATATTTCTATTCATGTGGGGGATTGTTGGATCAATTTTTTGGGCTTTAAGGCCCAATACGGAAATGAGATCAAGAGTGAAAAGAAATAAAACATGGGCTTAAGTGAAAGCCTTGGTTTTTATGGAATGAGTGGGAAAACATCCCACATCGAAAATGGAGAGAAAAATGGGAGTGTTTATATAGTGAAACATCCCATTCATGTTTCAAAGGATGCAAGAGAGTGGACTGGTCCATGCGCGCGCCGCCGCCGCCGCCGGCCGGCTCGGCTTCGGCTTGGGCTTGGGGAATGTCGGCTCGCCGACAATAACTTATTCAAATAGTTCTTTTTGCGCCAAATTTCTATGAGATTTTTTGGCCCATTTCCCCGAGAAACGGCAAGCTGTTTGCCTAAAACGTCACGATGTTTGGTTAAAACGGCACGCTCTCTCTGCAACTCGCTGAACAGTCTCGGATAAGTTCAACCGAAGAATATTCCAATTGTTCCGAATTTTTCAAACGAAATCGGCACGTTCTTGGCATATTCTCTTTTTGTTCCTGTGATCCCGAGATCTTCTCCCCACGTGCAGAGGATTTCGTGCGGAGGTGGGTTAGCTCCTCTACTATAAAAGGACGACCTCTCCTCTCAAATCATTCATTCACTTCTCATTCGAAAAGCATTCAAAGCAAATCCAGCTCTCTCTCTTAGTCTTTAGCTATCGTAAGTAGTTCTTAGTTTCCGAGAATATAGAAGTAGATTTGTAAGTTCGTAGATTCCGCTTTCGGGTGTAGCGAAACGGTCTCAAACGTGTTGTATCCTGGGACTCGAAAATCGCATTCAAACCGTCTCACTAACGGGCGATTTATTTAAGTTAAGGAAAGAGATATCATATCTTGCCTCAACGTTTTGCGGTTTTATCTTGCATTCATATCGCTTGTTCATCATTGCTGTTGCATCTGTTCATAGTTGTTGTTGCTTAGAATTGTCATTCTCGTATCGCTTCTATTGTTCATCTTTGTTACTGCTATAATTGTTATTATCGCATTGCTATTATTGTTGTTGAATCTCGGTTATACTGCTTAGTTAAACTGCATTTTCTCATTCCGGTTTTAGTGTTCCTACATTATGAAGATGAAAAATGCTACTGAATGAGCAGTGAAAAAGCACTATTACCTCTCTCTTAAAAGGAGGATATCTCCCAAGACCAGGTGTTGCATTCGCGGAAGCTGAAACTATGTCAACAAGCACTCGGTGAACCTAATCAAAAGTACAAACCATATTAGCTCAACAACAAATGAGATGGTAAGGCAAGCAGTAATGAGAAAATATTTAGAATAAAAATGAAATCAGTTATTTACAATAAGACTGAGAAGTACTCTAGTTCATGAGAATTAAACTATTATATAAGTTGAACAGACCATGTGAAACAACTAACAAGCCGTGGCTAATGTTTCACAGTTTAGTAAATTTCAGAATTTTAATCCAACACAGCTCAAATTAAAGGAGGAAAGCACCAGATAAGCTTCAAACACTAACATGGACACACCTCCTCAACGCATAGTCGTTGAGATCTCATCACGGAAACAAAAGAGTGAAGCAATAAATGACTGTTTATATATATATATATATATATATATTACATTCACTACTAGAAATTCTTCTCTAACTAAAAACGTAGAAAACATAGATTCTCAGAAACTTCAACAAGAAAAATTGAGTATCAGAGATGATCCAAACTAATAGAAGCTATTCCACAATGTCCCAAGTTCTTCTGTTCTTTTCCTCCTTCCATTTATCTCTCGACAAAACATACCAATCTTTGCATTAGTAGTAGATATTCTAGTCCAACAGAAAGTCCTGAACAAGTGTGGATACAAACACTGTAATTGCAGTCCCAACGATGAACGCTTACTTTGAATCATGCGAAAACCTTGTCTCTCCATATTCTAGAAAAAAAAGGAGAACAAAATTCAAAACAGAAAGTGATAAGAGTTTCAACTTGCCCAGCTCTACAGATCCAACTTTCTTGGCAACCAAAATAGAAAGAAAACATAGAGATCAAAATAAGACATTTCGTCGAACAACTTGACTGCATCATCGACTTTACCACTCTTCAAAGAAACCGACCAATCATTATTTACTTGAGAGATAATGAAGTTACGCTCTATGCACTCATACAAGATAAGTCACTCTGAATATAGGGAAGGAAATTGGGTCGGTGGCTTCGCTCTGAATATAGGGATATGCACTGCACCTCTAGCTGAGTTATGGGGAGTTTACTACGGGCTTTGCATTGCTTGGGATAGAGGAGCTCGGCGGGTGGAGTTGGAAGTGGATTCTCAGATTGTGGTAGGCTTCTTAACGACAGGGATAAGTGAGTTTCATCCTCTGTCCTTCCTAGTACGTTTGTGCTATGGCTTTATATCTAGGGACTGGATAGTCCGTATTTGTCATGTTTACAGGGAAGCCAATCGTCTTGCGGACGGATTGGCGAACCTTGCTTTTGATTTACCTTTAGGTTTGCATTCTTTTGCTCATGTTCCTGAGCTTGTTGATTCTTTGTTTAGAGAGGATATTGAAGGTTTGGCAATTGCCAGACAAGTACGTTTGTAATTTTTAAGCTTACTTTTTAATAAAACACGGGGGAACTAACCCGGCCTTTCACCAAAAAAAAAAAAGATAAGTCACTGCTTCATATGAATCTCCTGTGAGGGACTCTTTAATCAGGGATGAACTTACATACCCCTTCGAACAGTTAAAAATAGGCTCCTCCTCCTTAGAGTATACAGTAAACAAATTGCTCTGTTTCTAACAAATAATTAAACAACATGACAATGTAGAAACAAAGACACACTCAACAGTTACAGATAAATCAAACTTAACTTGTTAATATTTTAATGTGGCGAGGTACATTCTACGATCGTTAATTTATTTTGCATGGAAGTACATCTAAAGAGAATACTGATTCAAGAAATAACATTTTCTAACTCTCTCAATCAATAAACGTACAGATACACTCTGTCTCTCCGTCTCCAAAAAATGAAAGCTGTGCTGGAGATCAAGTCTCACTTATACATTTCTTCCAACAGCTTCACCGCGTATCAGTATATATTTCATTTCTGATGAGATTGAAAAACCAACAATAGCTTTAGGATCATATTCACAAGCATTACACATGAACCAAATCGCCCATAACTTCAATCCCACATGAGGAAATCTGTAACTTATAGCACCAAACACGTTCCATTGAAATCATGTTTTTGTTGGAAAAGCAAAAAGCTTCTTCTTCAGTCAAAGAATTCAACAAGTTCTGTTTCTAAGAGAAGAAACAGAATAAAAAACGATTCTCTCTTCTTTTTACTCAGAAAACTTTATTTATTGCAGCAGAATTGTTATACAACAACACAGCGATGATGTCTTATAAGACTTGTCACTTACAACAGAATTGACCGTAACAACACAAATAAGAAGAGTTGTAACTCTTCACTAATGACCCTTAACAAGACACACAACTCTTAATGTATTAACTAACAACATACAAACAACAGACTACAAAACTCAATTAAATTCCAACACTCCCCCTTAATTGAGTTTCTGTTTCACTCCAAGTTTTCTTCCTTGGTTCTTCAAATCCACTAAAAAAGCATGTGAACATCATCATCTTCATCCTCAACCCATATGTGCCCCTTCATTCTTCTTTGAAGGACACTCTCTTGAAAAATGGCCACCTTGCCACAGTTGAAGCTTCCATCTTATTCTTGTTCACCATCTTTATTTCTTCCAGCAATTTGATTCTGTATGATATTCTTTCTTACAGAATCCACACCGTTTTGTGCCATCTTCTGGTTTTAAACCCTGAATTTTCTCCTCTTGTTCGAACATAAAACGCCCCTTCCGACATACGTTTTCTCGTGGCCTTCAGAGTTCCTATTAACTCTGTTACCACAACGAAGTCAGATCTTCGTTTGCTCCATCACAGCCACTATGCTGTCAAATCTTGCAGGGAGAGAGATGAGAATTTTCTGAACAATTTGATAATCAGACTTCTCTTCTCCATGAACCTCAATTATTTCCCAATCAATTAGTTTATCTGTGAAAACTTTGATGTTATCACCTTCATCTTCTTCAAGTTCTCATACTCCCTTCTCAACGATTGCACTTGATCAATCGTACTTGCGAGTCCCTTGAAATTCATTGCAAAGCATCCCATCTTCCTTCGAAGTAACCGCCGGTGCTATACGAGAGAAGATCTGATCCGATACGGCACGTTTGCAGAATTTGCAGTACCTTCATATCCTTTGTTGTTTCTTCTTCCATTGATTTCTCATCGCAAACCTTCTGGAGTGTGATTGTTGATGTACGAGTTTTAAACCCTATTTCCTACTGCAAGTGCACAGCAAATCAGAGTAGTACTTAGGGGTCGATCCCACGAAGACCAAGTTCACACTATGGATTAATAAGCTAAAATCAAGAGCTAAGAGATTCAATATGGGGTTGTAAGAAATCGTGACTAGCAAGTTACTAAAACAAATCGGTTTTAAAAATATTAAAGCAAGCGTTAGGTCAAGGCAATTCGCAGGAAATTCAGAGCAAGGTCAAACAACTATTCAGGATTTTATTAAGAACAAGTCCAGAACTCAAACACGATGATAATATTAATTCACTCTCGTGATACTAACAACTTTATCTAGCAACCTAAAAATCCTAACTCTCGTTGGTATCAGAATCGCAGATAAGCATTAATGATCAAGTTTGATTTGTTCACAATTCTCCAATACATCTACTCTCGCAGGTAATGAATAAATTGCTCATCTAGATCTCTTCTAGCAACCTAGCAACTCTCGCTGTCTAGATAAACCTAAGATCATGAACAGATTGGCCAAATCGATTCAAGCAATACGAACTCCCTAGATGAAGACTAACGATTTTGATTCCTATTTGTGTTTAACCCTAGCTCATGAATTCCTTTGAAAACCTTAACCTAACTAATAGATCTACTCAGACATAATTAAGATGAAAGAAACAAAACAGATGATATGAAAGAATGCATCAAATCGATATTAAAAATAAGAAGTACTAGGGTTCAGAAATCTTCTCCAAATTGTAGCTTGAGATCTTCTCCCTTACAATATAATTCCAAAAGCTAAAGGTGAAAAAAGATAAGATCGATAAAACCTAGGACTAAAAGGGAGTATTTTTATATAGGTGTCATAGGCGGCTGGAAGGAGGCTGGGCTTCTAAAAAGTCGGCGCCAATGATTAGGGTAAAACCCTTCTTTTTGTTCTCTTCCGCGGCGAGCAGGTGCTCACTTGGTGGCTGAAGTTTGCGAGCATGTGCTCGACGATGGAGTTGGTGATTCTTCATCAGATTTTCCTTCTTTTCTTCAAATTTGATTCTTTTCTTTTCAAAAGGTTCCAAATGCTCCAAACTCCATTTTCAGCTCCAAAG
The DNA here is from genome assembly GCA_010577795.1 of Isatis tinctoria. Lineage (NCBI taxonomy): Eukaryota > Viridiplantae > Streptophyta > Magnoliopsida > Brassicales > Brassicaceae > Isatis > Isatis tinctoria. The sequence goes on from VHIU01000116.1 coordinate 71,918, forward strand.
CCACCTAGAACTCCTAATACATACTCAAAAACTCTAGAAAACAATTAGATAAAAAGGGTTAGAAAGGGTAAAAATCCCAACATATCAATTCCCCCAGACTTAGATCTTTGTTTGTCCTCAAACAAGACTAAAATCAAGACTTAGAGAAATCGGTGGAGACTCACAAAATCTCAGAAACCAAGAGTAAACCAATTTCATCAGACCACATATCTTAGAATAAGAGATACATTGCCTTACCGAAAACCTCAACAACAAAGTTCACCAACCTCAAACCATATGGCTTACAATCCCAGAAAAATCTAAGTTCAAGACAATAGACTCTCTACATTCATTTAGAGGTGGCGTGAGCTTCTTGCTAAAGACACTAGCTAAGTGAAACGAGGTTCGGTAAAAATCAGGCTAATATTTGAGAGTGGAGCTTGCGAGTGTTTAGGGTTACCTTGATTCAAGAGAGTGCAGGATATCGCACAAAACGGCAAGGGAGAATGGACTCATTGATGTCCACAACCTCTAATTCACTCTCCTTCTTAATTCGATTTTATCTCCATTCCTCTTTCCCTTTCCTTGTTTTCTTGCGATTTACTCATGCTTCGGGACACACATTTTGAGTTACTAACTCGCCACCCCATATCCTTGAGCTACTAGCTCGGTTTTTCTCTTTTTCTTTTTTTTTTTTTTTTTTTTTTTTTTTTTTTTCAAAGAGTTACCTTATGGATAGGGGGGCTTTACTTGTGCATGTGTCCTTTGGCTAAAATGATCCTTTTTTGTCTCCATACCCCAGCAGGTCGTTTTTAGGCTTGTTTCTTTTCTGGACATCGCTGAGCAGGTGCTCTAAATCAGCGAGTATAGCGAGCAGGTGCTCGTGAACTTTTCTAGCTTTCTCCTGACATCTTCTTCAGCGAGAGTGAATCAGAAGTTGCGTCAGTCCTTTTCTCCCCGACCTTTTTGCACATATCTGCATAGATGTGAAATAAAAATACAAGTGCATGTGGAAGAAAGATGGTTAGGGTGAGGGTGAGGTACTAACTAAAAGCTAGCTATTCAGGATCAACAAGAGTGGCAAAAGGGATAAGAAGTCCTGAATATATAATATAACACGTTTTCTAATCCTAGTGCCAATAACAAGAAGAATTAAAGTCCAGATTATGTCCATATAAAATAGAGTCTAAAGCCTATCCGATAAACCTTAAAGGGATTGAAGTTTTCTGGCCTGAGGAAGGATCCGAATGTGAGAAGGCGTCGGCTCGTCTCTGTACTCTAAATTCTGCAGCAATGTTCACTAGAAAGCAGGTCATACTCACAAATGGTTAGAACTCATCATAGATTTTGGTCATAATCTCCAGAAGTTGTGTTTTGACCCTTATAACAGACTGACTCAAGATAAAGAAAATAACAAGAAACAAAGTGCAGACTCGATAATAACCTCCCCCAGACTTACTTCACACCGTCCCGGTGTGAGAATAAACTAGAGGAGCAAGCAAAAGAAGACAAATAAAACAAAGAAAGCAAAAGAAAAACGGATAAAACAAAGAGATAGAGATAGGTACGGTGCGTCAATCGACAGGTGGGTCCTCTGGACTCTCGCTCCTGGCTCTGCCAGTGCGTCTACGGCGTCTCGGATGGCGCTCTGAGGGGCTCGTCGCAGCAGCTGCAGAATGGTGGCAGCAACCCTGGAAAGGCGCTCTAAGATCCGCTGCATGAGGCTGTTGTTCTTCCTTTGTGAAGCCACCATCCAGCGTCGGTACTCAGCGGTATCTGCCTCGTCGGAGATGGGAGGAAGGTCGAACTCGCCGGTGGTAGCGGATGTAGAGGGGCGACGAGACTGAGGAGTACTGTGGATGAAATCGTCCTCCAGAGGAGGCATAGGGCCGTGAGAAGAGCTGGCAAAGTCCTGGTCTGAGAGAGAGCGTCGCGTGAAATCGTCCAAGAGAAGGACTCTGTGTATGAAGCGCATATCCTCGATAGAGCAAAGCTGTGTCTTGGCTGGGTCCGGGAGGTAGATGTGCTGCGGTAGCCCATTGAGACCTGTGTACTGATAGAGAAGCTGATCTGATCGGGAGGGGGAGAGAATGCGAGAGTGGAGCAGATGCCTAATGTCCATACGCTCGCCCTGCTCCACGTAACTGAAGTAGCAGAGCTGGACGTGCGCGATCTCGAAGAGTCCGGTCAGAAGGCTGCCAATCCGCTCCGTTTGCTTCGTCTTGCGGTCCTTGATGCTGCATATCAGCTCGGCGAAGTGCATGCCAAGGTTGGAGCGGTAACTCCGGTGGTGGTGCGCCAAGGAGAAGGGTGTTGACTCCATGAGAACCAACAATGACGTCGCTGCAACCAAGATACAGCAGGATCATCTCTTCGGTGTGTACCTTGTTTCCGGATGGGCGGTTGAGCAACATGTTACTGAAGATCCGGGCGCAGATGCGGAGAGCTGGATGTCGGATGCAGGACTGAGCGGCTGAGTTCGAGGAGTAAGGGCCGCGACCAATCGTCTCCCAGAAAGTCTTTACTTCCTTGAACCGTGTGGAAAGTCGAGGCGCTCCACCTCATGCTTGAAACCGTACATAGTGGTGAAGTTCACCATTGGAATGTCAAATCGTCGCCCGCCGGCCTTGAACGTGAAAGTGGCACCAGCTAGAGTCCGGTTCTCGGGATCCTGGTGAATGATCCGTGCCGAGGCGAGACACTGACGGACAAGCTCTGGATAAAGTATCGACTCTTCAAAAGAGAATGCAAGGCAATGGGCGTTGGAGAGGATTCTAGAGACGGTGTCGTGCAGTCCAAGCATCTCCAATGTCTCGCGGCAAACAAAACGCGTCGGCGCAATAGTGAGCTTCAGCATCTGATTGTAGTATGATGCATCCCGTTGATCCCATACTTCGTCAGATTGAATGGGCAAATTGTCATCCGGCAAGGCGAAAGGCGTGTTTTCCGGTCGAGGCCACGGGTACAGCCACGGTGAGGGGACTGATTCCTTGCCCTTGCGACTCTGTTTCGGGGCCATTAGTACCTGCGCGAAACAAAACACACGAGAATGAGCCCATGGAGGGGGGAACAAATCGCAAATCGCCGAAATAGAAAACCAACAACCAAGCAATCCACATTCAGCAATTTCTAGTCAAGGTGTAATCGAGTATGAACAAACCGAGAAGGCTAGTCTAAATCCCTAAATCGACATCAGTTTCCAAGTCGCCATTAATGGCTCATCAAGCTTTTTGAGGTTTTGCATGTGAAGTCTAAAGGGCGAAATCGTGGCCAAACATGCTAAATCATAGTAAATAGACAGAGATAGAGTTTAATCTAAGCCAGTTTACACAAAGAGAGAGAGATTTCGAGACTTCCCTTAACCATGGCGGACTGAAAAATCGGGTTTTGAAGACGTACCGTGCTCGGTTGTGGAAAGCGATGGCAGATTTGAGAAGAGGGCGAGAAGGCACCCAAAATCGATCCCAAAAACGTGAAAATCGGTGAAGATTTGAAAACCCTGGTTCTTGGTGGGTTTTGGAAATCGGCGAGAAGGGAGAAGAAGAATCGGGGAGAAGAAAGGAAGAAGAAAAGAAAAGAAAAAAGGAAATAGGAAATATATATATTTTTTTTTTTTTTTTTTTTTTTTGTTTTGGAAAAACGCGGGATTAAAATCCGTTTTGAAGTTTTGGAGGACTTACCTGGAACGAGCAGGTGCTCGGAAATCTCCTCAGATCGAGCAGGTGCTCGGATCGAATCGCCGATTTTTCAAATTTTTTTTTTTTTTTTTTTTTTTTTTTTGTCTCTGAAACAAAGGAAAACAAAACCAAAAATCAATAGCAAAGGAAAAATAAAAAGAAATATTTACACTTACTTAGTGGGTTGCCTCCCACTCAGCGCTTGGTTTAAGTCGTTAGCTTGACTTGGTAAGCTGATCAGGCTTGTGGAGGTTCGGTCAGGGGAAAGTCTTCCCCTTCCTCGAGTTGTGCGTCGGCAAGGTAGGGCTTCAATCGCTGCCCATTAACCACGAACTCTTCGCCTTTGTTGTTAATCAGAACAACTGCTCCGTATGGCCGGACTTCTTTGATGGTGAATGGTCCAGACCACCTTGAGCGCAGCTTCCCAGGAAATAGCTTTAACCGAGAATTGAAGAGCAGGACTTGGTCAGCTGGGGCGAAGTTGCGAGCCAAGATACGCTTATCGTGATATGCCTTAGTCCGCTCCTTGTATATTTTGGAGTTTTCATAGGCGAGATGCCTAATCTCCTGAAGCTCATGCAGCTGCATCATTCGTCTCTCTGACGCCGGCTTTATGTCGTAGTTAAGGAACTTGACTGCCCAGGCGGCTTTGAACTCCAATTCAACGGGAAGATGGCAAGCTTTTCCATAGACAAGGTTGAAAGGCGTGGTTCCTAATGGCGTTTTGTAAGCTGTCCGGTACGCCCATAAAGCATCGTCCAACTTAGAAGCCCAATCCTTGCGAGTAGTACTCACGGTTTTCTGCAGGATACTCTTGATCTCGCGGTTGGAAACCTCAACCTGCCCACTTGTTTGCGGATGATAGGGAGTGGCGACTTTGTGCTTAACACCATTCTTGCGCAGCAAAGATTCAAAGATCTTGTTGATGAAGTGAGAGCCTCCATCACTGATAACCACTCGCGGAACTCCAAACCTGGGGAAGATGATAGATTTGAACATTTTGGTCACGACCCGTGCGTCGTTAGTGGGGCTTGCAATCGCCTCAACCCATTTGGACACATAGTCCACTGCGACGAGTATGTACTCGTTCCCAAAAGAAGAAGGAAACGGGCCCATAAAGTCGATTCCCCAGACATCGAAGACCTCAACTTCGAGAATGAAGTTCTGTGGCATCTCGTTGCGCCTACTGATGTTCCCCTGTCGCTGGCATGAATCGCACCGTGAGACAAACCGCTGCGCATCCCTGAACATCGTCGGCCACCAGTATCCTGCTTGCAATGCTTTGGAAACCGTTTTGAAGGTGGCGAAGTGACCTGCGTATGAAGAACCATGGCAGTGAAACAATATGTCCGGAATCTCTTCTTCAGTTACGCAACGTCGGAAAACTCCATCTGGACAATGTTTGTACAGGTAAGGCTCATCCCAGAAGTAGTGACGGATGTCCTTGAGAAATTTCTTCCTCCTGTACCCTGCGAAGTTCCGCGGTTCCTGATCAGCAGCCAGGTAGTTGGCTATCTCTGCAAACCAAGGCGTAGAAGAGCGCTCGGTGTGTGCAGCCTGTGCGCAGAGCTCTAGTTGAGCAGGTGCTCGCTGGGTGGGAGCACGTGCTTCCTCGATATGGAAAACGCCGATGGAATAAATCTGTTCCTCCGGGAGACTGTCATCAAGAGGCGTTTCTGCATCAATCCTCATCCTAGACAAATGGTCGGCAGCTCCATTGTCTATCCCTTTCTTGTCCTTAATCTCGAGATCGAATTCCTGCAAGAGAAGGATCCATCTGAGCAAGCGCGGCTTGGCATCCTTCTTTGTCAGCAAATACTTGAGAGCCGCATGATCAGTGTGCACGATGACCTTAGAACCAACCAGATAGGAGCGGAATTTCTCAAAAGCGAAGACAACCGCTAGAAGTTCCTTCTCGGTTGTGGCATACTTGCATTGTGCGTCATCTAGAGTACGGCTGGCATAGTAGATAACATGAAGCTTCTTGTCCTTTCTCTGTCCGAGAACTGCTCCAACAGCATAATCACTAGCGTCAGTCATCACCTCAAAAGGAAGGCTCCAGTCTGGAGGTTGCACAATGGGTGCGCTGATGAGGGCTCCCTTGATCGTGTGGAAAGCTTCGAGGCATGCATTATCGAACTCAAACTTCACCTCCTTGCAGAGTAGGCGTGTAAGAGGCCTGGCGATTTTTGAAAAATCCTTGATGAAGCGTCTGTAGAAGCCGGCATGTCCCAGAAAACTGCGGATCCCTTTAACTGATGTTGGCGGCTGCAAGTTCATCATGACTTCGATCTTGGCCTTGTCTACTTCGATCCCATCCTCTGAAATCCGATGTCCGAGCACAATCCCATTTCTGACCATGAAGTGGCACTTCTCCCAATTAAGAACCAGATGTTTCTCTTCGCATCGTTTGAGTACCCTGCACAGATTAGACAAACAATCAGAGAAGAGTTCCCGTACACCGAGAAATCGTCCATAAACACTTCCATAATGTCTTCAATCAGGTCCGTGAAGATGGACATCATGCATCGTTGGAAGGTAGCTGGGGCGTTACACAAACCAAACGGCATGCGCCTGTAAGCGAATGTGCCGTAGGGACATGTAAACGTTGTCTTCTCCTGATCGTCTGGGTGAATGGGTATCTGAAAGAAACCTGAATAACCATCTAAAAAGCAGTAGTATGGATGGTTAGCGAGTCTTTCAAGCATCTGATCAATAAAAGGGAGAGGGAAGTGATCCTTGCGAGTTGCAGCATTAAGTTTGCGGTAATCTATGCACATCCTATGTCCGGTTATTGTCCTAGTTGGAATTAGCTCATCCCTATCGTTTTTAATGACAGTGATTCCGCCCTTCTTAGGGACTACATGAACAGGACTAACCCAAGTACTATCAGAAATAGCATAAATCACCCCAGCTTCTAGAAGTTTCATTATCTCCTTCTTTACAACATCTTTTAGATTCGGGTTTAACCTCCTCTGATGTTCTATAGAACTCATCGATTCATCTTCTAGATGTATCCTATGCATGCAAAGATCAGGTGAGATACCAGGGATGTCAGCAAGCGAGTAACCTATAGCCTTCCTATACTTCCTAAGTTCACATAAGAGTAAGGCTACTTCTACATTGTTCAGGTCAGCATTTATAATCACAGGGTAAGTAGAGTTTGTTCCCAGAAATGCGTACCTGAGCCCGGCTGGAAGAGTTTTAAGCTCCAATTTAGGAGCTTTCAACTCGCTCCAGGGGCTGTCAATCGGATCAAGAGGCGGAGCAGGTGCTCGCGGAATCTGAGCGGGTGCTCCATCTGTTTCTGCCGGTTTTTCCTCTTCGTCCAGACTCATGTAGGCCACCATCTGTTCCATTCTGCGGCTCGAGTCTAGCATCTTGGCATGGCTGTCAGCTTCTTCACTGATGAAACCGTGTTCCCTTTCAGCTAGGGTGAGGGCGGTTTCGAGAGGGTCCGGGCAGAGAATTTCTTCAGCTGCCTCCTCATAGACGTCGTCTACTCCTTCCACAACGAAGGTCTGTCCGTCCAGCATGGGTTTCTTCAGCAGCTTATCCATCTCAAACGTCATTACCATGTCTCCCAGCTGGAGATCTATCACTCCATTCTGGACGTCTATGATCGCACCAGCTGTGCATAGGAAAGGTCGACCTAGAATCAGAGGATCCTTCGGCTCCTCATCAAGTTCCAGAACAACAAAATCGGCCGGGATCAAAGTATCTCCTATCCGCACATATATATCTTCCAAAACTCCTTTAGGGAGCTTGGTTGACCGATCAGCAAAAACCAAGGAGATGCGCGTGGGTTTGAACTTGGTGAATCCCAAACGCTTGGCAACTGAGTAAGGCATGAGATTCACGCTGGAACCAAGATCGCACAGAGAGCATGAAAAAGTCATTGGGCCGATTGTAACTGACAAGACAAATCGTCCAGGATCGCCTCTCTTCTTGACGACCTTGTTTTGAAGAACGGCGCTGCACTCCCTTGAAACCGTCATCACCCTTTCTTCCTCCACGATTTTTCCAGAGACCAGAGTTTTCATGTACCGTTTGAGAGCCGGTATCATCTGGACTGCATCAGCGAGAGGTAGCTTTACGGTAAGATCCTTAAGCATCTCTCTACACTTAGCATCTTCCAAGTCCTTGCGAGACTTCTTGGGTGGCAAAGGGTAAGGGACCTTAGGCTTGTACACCCTTTCTGGAATCGCCGAGTTTTTAGAGGTAAGTGGAGTGGTCCGACCGAGCACCTGCTCGGTTGAGCATTCAGGGTGCTCGGTGGAATCATCCTCTAAAATGTCGAATGGTGAAGGTGTGGATTCAGCTTGCGTCGAGCTGTTACTTGTTTCTCCGGTTTCATAGGTGCCGTGACCCGATCCGAGCAGGTGCTCGTAGTTGGCTTCTCCTACATTGCCTTTGTCCGATCGTGAGGGTGATCTATCCTGGAGTGTCTTTCCGCTTCTCAGCTCAATGGCGTTGACAAACTCCTTCCTAGGTGCCTCAACTTTTCCAGGTAGAGTTCCTGGTGTCCTTTTTATGGATTCTGCAGTCTGAGCAATCTGAACATCCAGTTGCTTCATATGTGTCCACACGGCCTCGTATTTCCCATTTAGATCCACATACATGGTGTCAACCTTAGCATTAATCTCGGCTGCGGCTTTCTGTTGTCCAGCTAGAAGTTGTTGCATCATGTTTTTCAGCTCGTCTTGAGATCCGGATGCTGGAGAAGGAGGTCGCGGATTCTGAAATTGCTGAGGCTGTGTGTTCTGAAACTGGGGTTGCGGATTGTTATATGGCTGCCTAGGTTGATTTCCTCCTTGAAATCGGTTCTGGTTAGGGATGAATGGCCGGTTCTGGCTCTGGTAGTTGTTGGAGTAGCCTCTCTGAAAACTCGTCTGAGGCTGAGTTCCTTGCTTAGGGTAGACTTGATCCTGAGGGTTCTCCACATTGTTGCTTCTGTAGGACAGATTTGGGTGAGAGTTGAAACCTTGGTTGTTGAAGCCACGGCTTTGCCCAAAACTTTGTCCACTCACGTAATTTACCTCCAGCTGATCATCACTTGTTTCCTCTCCAAAGACCTGGGCGATGGGCTCTTCTCCATGCTCATCCACGAAGTGGACCGACTTTTGGTTTCCCTTAAGCAAAAGGTTAACCTTGGCTGTGAGCTCATCTATCTTCTTTGACTCCACGCTATTGACCTTTTTTCTGTCATATTCCGGAGACTTATTGCTGGAGCTTGCTGCGAGGTTCTCAATTAGCTCCAGGGCTCCTTCTTTTGATTTGGTGTAGAAATCTCCATTGCTGGCGGCATTGAGGGCGTTTCTGTAGTCCCATTCTACTCCATCATAGAAAGTACTGAGCAGCTGCTCATCGCTAAAGCCGTGATGAGGACACTCACGCTTATACTCCTTGAAGCGTTCCCACGCTTCGTTAAATGTCTCTCCGGGAAGCTGCTCAAACGTGGATATCTTGCTCCTTAAAGCTGCGGTCTTTGACTTCGTGTAGAATTTGTCCAGGAAGGCGGATCTTGCATCAGCCCATGTCGCTAGAGAGCCTGGTGGCAGAGACTTCAACCACCGCGAAGCTTTTCCCGCAAGAGAGAATGGAAAAAGCTTACACTTCAGGAAATCTGGAGTCACACCATTAGAGCCGGTTGTGCTACAAATCTCCTCGAAGTTCTCGATGTGATCCATCGGGATTTCAGCAGGTAGGCCATGGAAGAGATGTTGCTTGACAAGCGCAATCATCTGAGGCTTGATCTCATAGTCTTGCCTCTGAATGGTTGGAGTGACAATGGCTGAGCGATCCTGGTAGTAAGCATGTGCTGCGTCTTTATCCCCAAACGCTGGTTGCTGAACAAGCTGTCGCTCTTGTTGCATGCGCAGCTGCTCCATGGTCGCCTGAAGAGTTCGCAGCTGAGCTGCCATGTCCGCTTGTTCGCCCATCTCCGGATAGTCGGTGTCGGTTGTTTCTGGTTCCGGAACAGGTGTGTTTCGTCTTTGCCTGTTCTCTCGTTCCCTTCTTGCTAATTCGTCGTTAGATAAATTGACAAGATTCTCGTTATTCTTGCTCCTTGTGCTCCTGGTCATACACCTGAAACGCAAAGAAGAAGAAAAACAGAAAACGAGTTTAGTGGTGTTCTTAGTCTAATGACCTAGCCGTAAACCAAAGGTGAATTTTTGGTCCCCGGCAACGGCGCCAAAAACTTGATGTACGAGTTTTAAACCCTATTTCCTACTGCAAGTGCACAGCAAATCAGAGTAGTACTTAGGGGTCGATCCCACGAAGACCAAGTTCACACTATGGATTAATAAGCTAAAATCAAGAGCTAAGAGATTCAATATTGGGTTGTAAGAAATCGTGACTAGCAAGTTACTAAAACAAATCGGTTTTAACTATATAAAGCAAGCGTTAGGTCAAGGCAATTCGCAGGAAATTCAGAGCAAGGTCAAACAACTATTCAGGATTAATATTAAGAACAAGTCCAGAACTCAAACACGATGATAATATTAATTCACTCTCGTGATACTAACAACTTTATCTAGCAACCTAAAAATCCTAACTCTCGTTGGTATCAGAATCGCAGATAAGCATTAATGATCAAGTTTGATTTGTTCACAATTCTCCAATACATCTACTCTCGCAGGTAATGAATAAATTGCTCATCTAGATCTCTTCTAGCAACCTAGCAACTCTCGCTGTCTAGATAAACCTAAGATCATGAACAGATTGGCCAAATCGATTCAAGCAATACGAACTCCCTAGATGAAGACTAACGATTTTGATTCCTATTTGTGTTTAACCCTAGCTCATGAATTCCTTTGAAAACCTTAACCTAACTAATAGATCTACTCAGACATAATTAAAGATGAAAGAAAAAAACAGATGATATGAAAGAATGCATCAAATCGATATTAAAAATAAGAAGTACTAGGGTTCAGAAATCTTCTCCAAATTGTAGCTTGAGATCTTCTCCCTTACAATATAATTCCAAAAGCTAAGAGGTAGAAAAAAGATAAGATCGATAAAACCTAGGACTAAAAGGGAGTATTTATATTAGGTGTCATAGGCGGCTGGAAGGAGGCTGGGCTTCTAAAAAGTCGGCGCCAATGATTAGGGTAAAACCCTTCTTTTTGTTCTCTTCCGCGGCGAGCAGGTGCTCACTTGGTGGCTGAAGTTTGCGAGCATGTGCTCGACGATGGAGTTGGTGATTCTTCATCAGATTTTCCTTCTTTTCTTCAAATTTGATTCTTTTCTTTTCAAAAGGTTCCAAATGCTCCAAACTCCATTTTCAGCTCCAAAGCCACCTAGAACTCCTAATACATACTCAAAAACTCTAGAAAACAATTAGATAAAAAGGGTTAGAAAGGGTAAAAATCCCAACATATCAATTGTCTTGTGCCGGCGGTTGAACCTCCATTCTCCACCACTGTCCACATCTTCTGGTTTGAAAATTGTTGTCATCTTGATACGCCAGAAATTTGTAGAATCACCATCGAAGATGGAATATTTGATGAGAGGTGTCTCCATCGTTCTTGTTCTTTCACTTCACCTTTTGCAGAAGTTCCTTATCTTTGTACTTGAATTGACCCTGATCTAGGGCTCTGATACCATGTTGGAAAGCAAAAAGCTTTTCTTCAGGATTCAAAACAAGTCTGTTTCTAAGAGAAGAAACAGAATAAAAAACGATTCTCTCTTTTACTCAGAAAATACTTTTATTTATTGCAGAACAGAATTGTATATACAACAACACAGCGATGATGTCTTATATAGACTTGTCACTTACAACAGAATTGACCGTAACAACACAAATAAGGAAGAGTTGTAACTCTTCACTAATGACCCTTAACAAGACACACCTCTTAATGTATTAAACTAACAAACATACAAACAACAGACTAACAAAACTCAATTAAATTCCAACAGTTTTAGCTGGTAGTCCGTAATTGCTGAAAGTTTCATCTACTATAAAAGTCAACAGAAGGGATGTGTTGGACTTTGTAATAATCTTCTCCTCCTTCAGACACTCTCTTCTTCCACTCCTCATTCAAAGTCAGATGCTTCAAGGAAATGATGAATCGCAGCCCATCAGGAAGCTTCTTTAATTCGTCGCAATACTCAATTTGGAGTTTGTGAAGAAGAGGCATGGAGCCTCTTCTACTATCACTCTTCACTCTGCTAATGTATAAAATTGTAGCTCCTGCAATTGAGGAAACCACCCCTCGAGCAACCATTCTCCTCCCACAGAAAGCATTATCCCAAAACTCAACCTCTTTCAAGTGATGCAGCTTCTCTAGAATCGGCATTGGATCCTCCTCCAAATGACAATTATATAGTGATAGAGTTGAAAGGCGAGAAGGCAAGAATCCTTCTGACAATCTATTCTTCCATTCCTGTCCCCTTAAGTGAACACTAAGCTTCTTTAAAGAAGTGATGAATTGCAGCCCATCAGGAAACTCCTTTAATTTATCACACTGACTAATCTTCAAAGTATGAAGAATAGGCATGGAGCCTTCTTCTACTATCCACTCTTCCAACTCCTTTAGGCCCCATAATTGTAGCTTCTGCAATTGAGGAAACCCACCAGTTGAGCAAACCATTCTCCTCCCACAGAAAGAATCCCGCATTAGCTCAACCTCTTTCAAGTGATGCAGCTTCTCTAGAATCGGCATTGGATCCTCCTCCAAACGACAACCACTTAGATATACAGTCGTAAGGTGGGAAGGAAAGTGTTGCTCATCAGGTAACCTTGGCATATATATTGTCAACTTCAGCTGTCTGAGATGAACGCAATCCAATACAAATTCTCCTGTTTTTGTTTCATCTCTCTTATCAACTATAGTAAGATTTTCCAGGCGTTTCAGTTCACTTAGAGATGAAGATAGCGTTTCCACACTACATCCACTGCTGATTACCATTGAGAGAGTTTCTAGACGTGTCATACCTTGGAGATCACTCACATTCCCATGCTCTGTTGAGAAATTCTCTAATGTCTCCATGTTGACCAGATTGCCCAATTCCAACTTTATCTTATCATGTAATCTCTCCGGCAGATGCAGGTATCTCAATTCTCGCATCTCTTTAAAGAAATTGGACATGAAAGATAGCTTGAGACCAAAGCGTACACATAGGTTTAGGTAGATAAGCTGCTTCAGATTCCGCATAGAAGAAGGTATCTGAGTTACATTTGAATAAAATAAACTCAGATATCTCAAGTGGATGAGCTTCCCAATGCTAGAGGGTAACTTCCCTCCTTCAAACTGGACCCCGGAGAGATCTAAAACCCGCATCAACTGTAGCCTTCTAAAGCATAAATCTGATGCCATCAAAGTTGAACCCTGCACTTGCAAAAGAGATCTAAGTTTTGGATTCTCTATGCGTAATCGTAATGTATCATCACACGATTGTATGGCTAGTCTGCGGGATTTAGGAGGAAGCTGGGAACTTGCACTTAAGGTGAGAGTTTGCGGTTGACGAGCACTTGCATCAACAGTTTGTACAAAATTCTCTTCTTCAGCTTTAAGCAGACAAACTTCTCTCATCATGTCATGCAACTTTCTTCATCTGTTAGGAAATCTGGTTTGAAGGTGAAACATTTTGGATCTGCTCGTAATGCCACCCCCTCGTTGCGAGAAGTAAGTAGTATCTTCCAACCTATACAAAAATATATCTCATTTTTATATCAAATAAAAAAGAACATAACGTTTAACGAAAAATATGTGAAACCGTAAAATGTTAATTGGAGAGTTATCTAATGTATGTATTATAAGATGTTACCTTTTCCCGGTGGAAACACAGGTTTTATCATGTCCCAATCCTCTTCTCTCCATATATCATCAAGGACAACCAAAGCCTTTTGTGCATCCAACACTTGAAAGAGTTTCTCTTGGACTTGTTCGTCTGTCATCTCTAACACTTTACATTCTGGCCTCAGTTTCTGCAAGATGGTCCGCCACACATGCTCCCTTGTAAACTCTTGTGAAACACTTACCCACGCGAGTCCTTCAAAATGACCTTTTATTGTCTCATGATTAAAAACTTGTCTTGCGAGGGTGGTTTTAGGAATACCGCCCATCCCGGTTATAGAGACCACTTGACTATTGCTATCTTCCTCTATCAGATAGCCAACCAATTGATTAACCTTTTCCTCCAACCCAACAAGATGGTCTTTGTTATCGCTAGAAAACGTTTGTCGCATTCTCCTTTGCCTTTCCTCTATAGACTTTATATAACTTTCATTGCTGATTTGTTGTAGGCCAAGACTCTGCATATCGCGGATCACCTTAGAGATCCTCTGACTTATGGCTTCCATATCAAAAGCAAGTCCCCTGCGTTCCGTAATGACGCAAGAAAATCTTCTCACACACCCCTTGATGCCACTTGTTTTTCCGAGTTCTTCCTTTAGAAGAAAGGTTTGGACTATGTCTTCTGCGTCCAAAACAATTTCTTTGATCTCTTTCACAGTGTTTCTCACTGTTTCACTCGTATGTTTTCTGGCGTCTGCATCCTTCAAAAAGCACCTTAACATATTCAGCTCTCTCTTTAACCCATTGAATTGCCCATCAACTCCCTGAAGCCGCTCTGATTCTCGGACAAGGAGGTCCCAAAGCTTCTCGACTCCAAGCGACAAAAACGTCTCAGCCATAAGTCTCCTGTTTAACCATGCAACAAGTACTCAATAATCACTAAAGGAAGATCCATGAGTTCATAATTCTGATAATATATCTAGCAAAACTTACAGAATTAGTGTACTACTTTATGGTATTTAATCCACAGATCTTTGTACAAAGATATGAACAATATTAAGACATAAAAAGCAAAAAACCTAATTAAAAAAAAAAAAAATCGAAGCACCTTCCAAGACAAAAAAACTAAAGATATATAAAAATAATAGTTACCTCCTTAAAATCGCTTTTCGTCCAACTGATCTGTAAGAAGAAATCTGCGAATGTGTTCTCTCTTTTTGTGTTTAGCGTTTTAGTTAGAACTTAGAACTCAGCTGAAGAAGACCCATTCTAAGAGTTGATTGACTCCAAGTCAACACTAACCGACACAACCAGCTGTATTCACGATGATGTGTAAAAGGAATATATTGTAGCCAGCACTTATGACTTGATAAAGATAAGGGGATAGTACGGGCTTTGTTTTTCAATGATTTTGAATAATTTTTGATGTTACAGTCGTTGACCATCGTTCGAAGTTCGAATCACAGCAAACTTTTATGTTGCTTAAACTTTGTTGATCTTCAGAATACCAGGTCAGAGTTTAGCAGATAATTAATCTTTGACGTAAACTTCTTCTTAACTGTACGGAGAAAACATAATATATGTATCAAATATAGAAGCGTTGCTCAAATATAGAAGCGTTGCTCAAAATGGGAAAAATAACAGTTTGCTTCGAGGAAAAAGAAAAACATGTAACCAAATGGCGGAAACTCATGATATGTGTATCTCTAACAATATCTTTTATCTACAAACACACGCAAGTACATCATCATCATATCATATCATAATCATTTCTTTTAAAAAAACTAGTGAAGACATAAGAAAGAAGAGCTAGTCCCAGAAATGGGGACCAATCCCAAAATGGAAAAAGAAAAAAGAATGTGTTTTACGGTTCTCCAATAACAAACCTGTGAAATCAAACAGGTTCTACTAATACCTGTAAGATGATCCAGACTGTGGCGGTGGTGCCGGTGGGAGCCTGTTCGGTGTGGTGCGACGGTTGCTGCCACCAGAAGCAGAAGAATCATCCTCACCGTTCTGAGCTGGATCACTGTACCTTCGGCTATGACCACCAGAACCATACCTCTTCAACGAGTCCGGTCCACTAGCAGCAGCGTTAAACGCATTCATCCAATCCTCCCCGGTTGATCCTCCATTGGTTCTCGGGCTGTTTTCTGCGAATTAATAACAAGACAAGAAAAATGAAATTAATTTATATAATTAGCACAATATTGAGAGAGCAGATGTGTATCTTATATATACCAGTGCCACTATCAGACCAGCTTGAAGCAGCAGCTGCTCGGTTGTCGTGAATGCTAAGTTGTCTGGTGAGCTTTGAGAGAAGAGAGGACTGCTTCTGGTAACGGTCTCTTCGTCTTTTCACGTTCTGATCCTCTTGAATCAACGATTCAATCCTCTCGTTACCTATCGCGCTGCAGATAAATAAGCACCACCACATCAGAGCCGTGTTGAGTTACAATACTACTACATTGGGAGAAAAGATATGAAAACCTGATAGAACTGTAGAGCTGATTCAGCATGTCTTCTTTTGATTTCTCCACTTGACAAAGAACAACGGCCTGTTCAAGCCACGGATGGGTTTAAGTAATAAAAAAAAAAGAGACATGGAGATGGAATATAACTAAAGAGTTCACAATTAGTCCACCTTTGGAACATTTGCAGCAAGACTGTTGAGAACAGCTTCGACATAGCCCCGTACTTCTTGTGACATCCACCGCAATTCCTCTTCCGGGTCAACCGGTTTCCTAACCATCTTGTCCTGAGCAAGAATAGAATAGCAAACAACCGGTAAAATGGTTAACCCTCATTCATGTATGACCCACAATGACATCATTTTGTACTCATTCAACAATAGGCGTTTCAGGCCATATAGGAAATTTATAATCAGCTAACAAGTGAACCTTCTGAAAGACTGTATGACTGATACATTACACAGATAGTTTCTTTGTGTGACTTACAAGTGAACCTTCTGAAAGACTGTGTCTCATGGAAGCGCCACCCACTTGGCCACCTCGGGCTTGGATAACCTTTTGCAGTTTATTAATCCATTCGTTCTTATCGACCATGCTCTCAGCCTTAAGAACCAGCGCATTGTGAGCTGCAACATAAGCACTTTTTACGAATTGCTCATATGCAGCAAACAGCTAATTTTGGTAATCGCTAGACATACCTTTGAGTACGGTCTTATATGGAACCCTGCAGGTTATCTTAAATACAAGGCCTGGTCCTTTCGAATCAGGTCCATTTGATTTCTTATCTTTCGAGCTCTTTGATTTTTCTCCTTCATCATCCGGAATTTCTTCAATACTGCATTCCTGAGAATATTTATGAAGAATCCAGGTTTTCAGCGGTAATGGTATAAAATGTTTTGCAGAGTAATCATCAACAGGTGGAAGAGTAACATATAATATCAAACACTCTTATTCATCTTCTAACTGCAGATACAGCTTCAGCCAATGAAATGTAGTATTGCAAGAGAATGATACCTCCAAAGTTACAGTGCCACGGAAGTTCCTTTCTTCTTGCTTTTTCGTATAACCAAGCTGAATAAAGATAAATGCAAAGGCAGATCACTTCATCAACCATCATAACAAAAGGTGTTCTAGAAAAAAGAGAACATAACGTTATTTATGGCGCATCCAGATTTTCTAATCAGCAGAAACGGTGTGGTTACAAGGATACTCGTGAAAAAACGCTAGCATAACAATTACAATTATAATGCACACAGCTTTCTCTTTTGAAAATATTTGGATTAACTCCTGAAGGATATTTGTGATAGACGCTAACCTTTCCAGTTTTTTCATTCAGAACAAACCACCGCCTACTCCACCCATTTGTCTTTGCACTTTTCTTCATTAAGTACCCTGCGCGACAGAGTAAAATTAAGCTGAAGTTTGTTTTTATAGCAAATTAAAGTTTATCCTACGCCAGTTCAAGGCTAAAGGGGCAGGCAAGGGGTAAAAAGAACGAAAAGCTTGGAAGTTGGTTTCTTGTCGACAAGTAAATTAAAGAAAAGCTGATTCTACACCAGCTTAACTGGCAGAAAGGAAATAGTAAAGAAGAAGAAATCACGCAATTGAACTGACAGATAAGCTAAGCCTCACTAAAGCATGCAATGCAAGGAACGGGAGCAGAAAGAATTTCGTTAGACAGCCATGTGTAAAATTCAAGTTGGTTTTTCTAACATACTAAAACCATGAAAGTTCATCCTACGCCAGTTCAACGCTGAAGGGGCAGACAAGGGGAAAAAAAGAAGAGATCGATAAGTTGGACAGAAAGAAAAGCTTGGAAGTTGGTTTCTTATCAAGTAATTTCAATAAAAGATGGTCCTACACCAGTCCAAAGCTTAACTGGCAGAAAAGGAAATAGTAAAGAAGAAAGAAATAATGCAATTGAACTGACAGCACTAAAGCAGCTATGTGTAGAAGTAAATTAGAATAAGGACCTGCTGTTATCTCCCCCTCAGGTCCAGCAGTCTTTAGACCAGAGACCTCCGGCGTTTCTTTTTCTTTATCTTTATCTTTATCTTTATCTTGTGGAATAAATTTGTCTCTTAATGATTTCAAGCTACCACCACTCGATGGCCCGTCTGGCTGAGGACTAGTTGCCTGATTTACAAGCAGAAACGAGAATCATTACATTTTTGTACTTTTATATATAAAAACTAGAAAGCACTATCCAGTAAGTGAATTCAGATCGATTTTGAGATAAAGGCAAACCCGGTTTAAGAGAGATTGCTCTGCATCTTGTCCTTTTTTAGAGGAACGACCTTTGAGCTCGTCCTCACGACGCTGCCTTTCCATTCTAATATAGATAGTAAGACGTATGGCCAGAGGGCGTAAGGTTGGTGAGATATGCATCGTATAAGAAAACAATACAGCTTGTGATAATCTGTATCTTGTAAATATAAGGAATTGTGCGAGAAATGATGCAGCTATGGGACTACTAGGAAAGGTTAATTTGTAACTGTAATGTAAGCATGCAGAAACATAGATGTCAATTTACAGGTAAACATAAACAAAAGGGAAGGCAGGACGCCCACAAAATAGATCCATTTGGCATTTTCGAAAACGTCATACATTGAAAGAAAGAAATTAAGATAATGATCAATAAGTTAGGTTATGATAAAGCCACTTGAAATGGCAGAGCAGAAAGCAACGAAAGGGAAGCTGATGTTACCTTCTTTGTACGAGGCGGATGAAGTGCTGAGGTGGTACAAACGCACGCTCCATATCAACTAGTGCAACTACCATCTTCTTAGCTTCATTCTTGAATCCATCAAGTGCAGCACTTGCTATAGCTACAACCTGATTGATGATTATTGTAAGAAAACAGCTATTATGAAGATGAAAAATGCTACTGAATGAGCAGTTAAAAGCACTATTACCTCTCTCTTAAAAGGAGGATATCTCCCCAGACCAGGTGTTGCATTCGCGGAAGCTGAAACTATGTCAACAAGCACTCGGTGAACCTAATCAAAAGTTCAAACCATATTAGCTCAACAACAAATGAGATGGTAAGGCAAGCAGTAACATAGACACACCTCATCAACGCATAGTCGTGCTGGGTCTTTAGCCAACTCAAGAACAACCTTTATCAACGATCTCAACCCTTTCTCCGGAGATATAAGATAAGGTTGATAACCATCTGCCTCTAATACAATCTGCAACGGTTAGAAAATAAATCTGTCAAACTCCCATCTAAGTTTTTTACTTGTTCATATTGAGGCCAAAAAAAAAAAGGTCGAAGCCCACCCTTTTAACATTATTCAAGTCAAAATCTGTCCAATGGAAGCTGCTTGATACGGTTGGGGAAATTGCCTTCAAAACTTGCAACAACTTTCCAGCCACTTCCCTGTACCAACATTTTGTCAGAAAAAAAAAAAACTTTAGTCGGGTAAAGACAACCACAAGACATGCAATTTAAAAAACTTCTTCAGTGAAACATATAGCCTACACATCCAATATTAGTTTCCTTATATTCCAGATGACATAAGGCAATCTTCCTGAAATTTTTTTATCCTCAACATTAAAACAGCACCACACTTTTCCCGTTACAAGTAGAACAATGAAAAGGCTGATCAGTGATATTTTCCTTGGCAATGATGGTGGTTAGCTCTTATTCAAAATTTCCAGACAAAAAGTATTGGTCAGCTTATGTAGGAAAATACTCACTTCACCACCAGCCAAGTGGAGAAGAAATTTGTCTTCAAACTCACGGCAAAGCTCCAAAGCTATAGCCCTTGTACCTTCAGCACTGCTAACAAGTTGTTCACCAAGCCTTGCTAATTCGTCCTGCACTATTTGAGATTTACCCTGGAGTCTGTGCATGTAAGAAAAGAATTTGAGAGTACATAAGAACAAAATCATGTCCCTGAATAATCATCCAGAAAACTAAAACAAAAGACAGTAATCACATATTGGGAGATAAAAGAAAGAAATCAGCTTCACAAAGGATGAGCATTGAACAGTGAACAAAGCTTTCTAGTACATATCATGAGAAGTGCGCTGGTGAGGATGGGAGCTTGAGTGTCCAGAACTAAGTCTAAAGATTGACTTCCACTTCAAAGATTAGAAAAAACACGTAGGCTTTCATGCAGCAAATTAAGTCTTCCCTAAACTACACGTACAGAAAATATGCATAACAAGCAAAATCCATTTTCATTTGCAATATGACACATTAAGCAAACACAGGGAGAGAGGCAATACCCAGACAAGATATTTGGTAGCCTGAGCTTCATTCTGCTACGAATCTGGCTAGCAAGGGTGTCCACCAGGGCTATTCTGCCAAGTTTGCTTTGTGGAGCACCGGTCAAAATGGATTTGAGACTTTCACTCTCAGCACGCCAAGCAGTTTCTAAGGAGTTCTCACTGCCTCCAGATTGCGCTGATGCGATTGAGACAGATTGACCAATTAGTGCAACCCATGGAATATCAATTGTTTTCGGAGGCCCCTGGTTTGACAGAAGAGCCTGAACCGCTGCAAGGGCTTTTGGGTTCTCTGCTGCCTGGTCAATTTTACTGATAATTCCTACGGTCCTAGTGCCTATAAACAGGGAAAGATGTGAATGTCTATTCCAAATGTAGCAAGGGCAACCAAATTACTTGAGAAATATAATGAAAGGTCTCTATAATGGAAGTGTTATACTCACTGTCTGGATCATACTCCTTTGCGGTCTTCAGGGCTCGAGATGACGAAATTTCAGACGCCTGGCTAGCAGGCACAATAACGAGCAGTATGGCATCATTGTGCTGTGCGTGTTCACCAATCTTGCCAATAATAAAGAAAAAAATTACAAGATGACAAGGAAAATACGATAATGAACCTATGAGCCGCTTTTAGCCAGAATGTCGAATAACAAATATTCAAAATATATATGGTTGATAGGTGGATAAGGGGCAGTTCATAATCTTACCATTGAATCGTCCACAATTCTTTGGTCTAGTCCAGGCAAATCAATCAATTTCAGTGGTGGAGCTGCAATATAAAGCGCACAAATATGTCATGATGATTACAGAAAAAGGTAAGAAAAAACAGTCGATATGTTATTACTCATGTTCTAAAGAGTATCATAATTAGTTGGTGCTCCATTTATGCAAATCCTATATTCAAAACTTAAACAAACAAAAAAAAAGTGAAGCTCCTAATGTGCATTAGACTTTAATGGTGGTAACAAATTACAGCTGAGCCGTTAACTGATGTCAGGGAGATATTCAGATACCCAACTTAATATGGATGTTAAATTGACCAATACATGCGGCTTCACAATTATGACTGTGCAAGTAAGAAAGGACTTACCAGTGCTTGTACGAAGTTTAAGGTATATTTCATCACGACCCCTCCCTGTCGCGCCTTTGCTAAGCCTATCTTGTAGAGAATGTCTTAGGGCACCTATAATACACCCATACAAAACAAGCGGAATACATTACATAAATATTAATCTAACGCATTGTATCTTAGACGCGGAAAAAGCTTCACAAGTCATTTCCAAATTGCATATGTGCACATAGGGGGCCTTACTTGCAGAAACTTGTTGAGATTTATTGTCAATTTGCAAGATTATTGCCTTGCTGCTCAGTGATTCCTCCCTGCTCAAGTCAATTATTATAGGAGCCCGTGTAGCACCATTCTCACCGGTCGGCTGTCCACCGTAATTTGTAGCAGAAAGACGCAACAGAAAGTGGTTAGCTTAAAGAAAACGCATCAGCCAATAGTGACGTAGACAAACTCCCACACACTCAATATACAACTTACCAGAACAGGATGTCCAATTAAGCTATTCAGAACTGCAGACTTCCCAGCTCCCTGTTCCAGCAAACAAAGCGAGAAAACTTAACCCTTAAAGTTCCAATCACATAGACAGAGCAATCTATTTTTCCATCTTCCAACAGACTTTTACATAAAACAGAGTTCAATTGAAAAACATATCACAGTGGTTAGGAAAAACTCGATCTGACCAGCAAAGCTCATACGTTTTTCTTCCTGAAATACACTTTCTGGAAGTGAATTTCTCATAGTTACAAATATCAAACACATCAACCTTTCTTACAAAGAAGTTTCTTATAAAGAGGAGCATAATAAAACAAGCTACGAACGAAGAATCCATGCTACCAAACTCCTAGGTTACGGGAACATTTCAACAAACCTCATCGAGATCCACAAGATCCACGATACGGCATCCAAAATCTACACTCGATCACAGCATAAAAACTAGCAACAAGCCCCAAACACAACCACATCGAAGAGAACAAAAAGAAGCGAGAGGAAACCCACCACATTCCCTAGGGCAACGACGTTGAGAGAAGTAGCCGGCCGTCTAGAAGAAGAACTCTCCTCGGATCTTCGTCGGCGAGCAGCGCCGCCGCTTGTTTCATCGACTCCGAAAGCTGAGACAACTCATCGATCGCCTCCATCGTGACTTGCGCGAAGAAAAGGACGAAATGTCGGATTCAAATAGTACGATATCTGGACGAAGAAGGGGAGCCACTAGATCCGAGGAGACTCGGTATCGACAGCCACAAGGGCGGTGGATTCTCCGGCGATGGAGATTGCCGGAATTTCGAATTCGGTCGCGACGGTGCTAAGCTAAGATTTGTTTGTGCGTTTTTCTTCGTCAGGGAGAGAATGAGCGAAGACGAGTCATATAACACCGAAACACGTGAATAATTTAATTAACAAAGATTTCAAATTGCAACAATATGGTGAAATTTTACACAAATGTAAATGCGTAATGAGTAAATTTAAGTATTTAACAGAAAGCTTTATGTGATCATTCATCAAAGCAAAAGATATTGTCATCGGTAAACATTTGAGTAGGTATCAAAAAAACTCTTTGAGCATATATCTTCTTCTTCTTTCTGATTTTAGAAATAATTTTATAATATTTTACTTAAAACAATTGTGGTAAAAATGATATGATGTAAACATTGATGTTTTTCTTTTATATTTATTTATGGAACAACATATGTTCATATATAAAACATATTTATGTTTTTAATATTGTAATAATTAAATTTACAATTTTCTATAAATATATACATTTTTACAAGAGTCAGAATAAGATAATCTATACATTTATTTATTAACATTTGTTTAAGTTCAATTTTAATGTTTATACAATTCAAATAAATTAATACATTTTTAACCAGTTTTGTAGTAGTCTAAAAAATTATCATGTTTAGTTAAACAATCCCAATCCTAAAAATATCAGTCACAAGTGGATCATCTTTTCTTTTGTCAACAACAAGAATCTCATTCATCGTATATTCAAATAATATAAATAACTAATTTTAATATTTTTTAGCAAGTTAAAAATATATATATCTTTTTTTGGTAATAAGTTAAAAATATATATATCTAATTTATGAAATTCTGGCTTTAAAAATCTTCACTTTGTAAATTAAAGATTAATTAATTTTAATACGAATTTTTTATAATATTCATTTTGTAGAAGTTTGTTAAAAAAATACATAAATTTGTGCTGTTTTATGTGTATACTTACTTAAATTTGATTTTATAATTTATGAAAATACTTGATGTAATAAGTCATTTAGTTATATTTATTATTTGAATTTACATATATATATATATATCATTGTTATAAAACTCGTTTGCGTAGCCGAGTACTTGCTAATCGATGGTTCACCGTAGCGACTTAGTATTAATCGGTGATATTATACAGTTATCCGAATTTTTTCTACGTCATCCGTAGAATATAAAAAAAAAAGTCTATGTGGTCACTTAGCGCTGGAGGTATGTGGTCACTTAGCGCTGGGAGACGCAGACAAAATTCGGGAATTATCAATTGTATTCTCAGAGAACCAGTTCCATCACCATCTAAGGGCCCAGATATAAGTTTATGGAGACATTCCACGGACAGTTTTAAAGATGAGTTCTCTGCCTCAAAAACATGGAATCAAATCAGAGAAAGGAGGAGCAGGGTGACATGGGAAAAGGTTGTTTGGTTCACGCAGGCTGTTCCTAGATTCTCTTTCATAACCTGGTTAGCATTTCTGAATAGACTCTCCACTGGGGTAAGGATGAGGAAATGGGGAATGGAGCAATGTTGCGTTTTCTGCGGGGAAAGAGATGAAACCAGAGATCACTTGTTCTTCGCTTGTCCTTATACATTCACGATTTGGACAGCACTAGCAGGAGGTTTACTTGGACAAAGTGCGGACCCGGACTGGAATGAGACCGTACTCTCCATTCTCAATCACCAACGACCGGTAATGGATAGTTTATTACTTCGACTTCTTCTCCAACTCACAATCTATCTTATCTGGAAAGAACACAATTCTAGACGTCACAATGGTCAAACACTTTCTTCAGACTTGCTTATCCGGCACATTGATCGCACGATGCGGAATAGGCTACTAGCCCTGAAATATAAGCATCCACACAAGTTAGAAGGTCTCTTGCGCAGGTGGTTCTCGGCTACGGGTCTCTAGAAAAGAAATGGGCAATCTATTTACTCACATCTTCTTTCTTGTATGCGTAAAAGAAGTGTTTTAATTTTGTTAAGGCTTCCCTAAAGCGCATGTAAATAAGTTTACTCCAAACGTTTCCATTCAATAAATTTAATATTCCATCAAAAAAAATATAAAAAAAAGTCTTAACTTTAACCCCAAAAAATCTCATTATCCCAAAAGACTATTTAAACCTATCAAAGAATTGGATAACGGCCAATGTTGATAACGCAGTCATCTCTACCGCACCGCAGACAACACTAATAGATAACTAAGGTTGGGTGATTAAAGAATCTTTTCATATATATTTTTAATGATATTACATGTCCACCAAATTTTATTGTTAGGCTTTTAATTATTATCAGCATAATTAAATAATTTTACTTTTCAAGATAAATTTAGATATATGTATAATGAAAATATTTTATTAAATGATCCATTGTTGAAAAACACTAAAAACATTTTATTGAAAAATTATTCCTCAAATATTCTCTCTGTTTTTTTTTCCAATTTTCTGTTAAGATAGACCTCGATCAAACAGCATTCATAACACATAGCGAAATTCCGAACAAGTATATTTCATAGGGTAAGTTGCCCAAAATGACCCAAAACATCGATTTGTTTTCAGTTTAACCTAAAAGATGATTTTGTTTGTAAAAGTACACCCCAGGACTAAGGAACGTACAATTTTGCACTCAATGAGTAAACAAAAAATCGGGTGGCTTTTTACGGTTTCTGCGAAGTCTGCAGACTTCTATATGAGTCTGCAGATTAATTATACCTTTAATTTAAATTATAAAAATAAAGCTAAATAATTTGATTATAGCTATTTGTATACATAATCAAGACACAAATAAATATGACTCATTAAAATTAAAATTTCACAAAACAAATTAAAACTAAACAAAAAATATAAAACATGTAATCCTTCTTACGTTTTATGATGCAGACTTCTATAGAAGTCTGCATGTTAATTATATCTTAAATTTAAATTATAAAAAAATTTAAAAAATAATTTGGTTATACCTATTTCTATAGATAATGAAGATAAAAGAAAATATAATGCATGAAAATTAAAATTGATTAAAACAAAACAAAGAAAGATAAAATAGGTAATTCTTATAATGGATGAGGGTTGAGGGTTTGAGGTTTTGAATTGGTTGGTATAAGTTTTAGGGTATAATGTCCAAATATCTAGGGTTAGATTTTGAGTTTCTTATCTTTTGAGATTTCAATGTTTAATTTTCAAATAAGTGCCAATCTATAAGTATAGTAAACGATTATAGTGTAAGATTGAAGAATTTATTTAGAGATTTGACAAATTAATAAAAAACATTCGAATTAAGGATAATGAAGAGCATGGAAGTCTGTAACAATATGCCGACTTCCATGGAAGTCTGCTTATCTATAGTGGCTAGAGACTTCTATAGAAGTCTAAAATTTAAATCTTAAATTTCCCTCCATAATTTTCGTGAAAATCATAAATTTCCCTCCAAAAATATTAAATTTCCCTCCAATATTTTTTTTTTAAAAAATTTCAAATTTCAGACGTCTCTAGAAGTCTGAAATTCTAATTACTGAAATAATGCTTTAGCTTAAAATTTGTGTTCAAAAGAAAAAGCCTGAAATCATAAATTTTCCTCCATAATTTTCATGAAAATATTAAATTTCCCTCCAAAAGTATTAAATTTCCCTCCAATACTTTTTGAAAATTTAAAATTTCAGAGTCTGAAATTTAAATTACTGAAATAATGTTTTAACTTAAAATTTGTGTTAAGAAAAAAACTGAAATCTTAAATTTCCCTCCAATATTTCGTGAAAACATTAAATTCCCCTCCAATATTGTTTTGAAATTTCAAATGAAGTCTACTTGAGTTTAGTGTTCTGAGACTTCTCCAGAAGTCTGCGTCCGAACTAGTATTTTAAACCTAACCAGAATATTTAACCCACTATATAAAGGGCATTTACTCATTTGGCCGACAATTAAACCCTAAATTGGTAGAAAAAAAACATCTCTCCTCTCTCCTTTCTTCTTCCTCAGGTATGTCTTCTTCCTCTTCCTCATCCATGTTTATTTCACCACCTTCAACACTTTCTCATTTGTTTTCTTCTTTTTGTAGATCCTACCACCACCAACTTCATCTCTTTCTGACCATGTAAGTTTTCTCCAGATCTGAGTTTTATAAAAAACTGAAGCTTTTTGTCAAGATTTGAGTTTCATTTTAAAGGAAATGTTAAAGCTTTTAGCAAAACAAATATAGAATAAAAATTTCACATATTTTGGACATTTTTTTTAGCTTTATATAACTATTGGAAACCTTCAAAAATTATTTTTGTTTGGTTACTTTTGAAGCTTTTCTCCAGATCTGAGTTTTATAAAAAACTGAAGCTTTTTGTCAAGATTTGAGTTTCATTTTAAGGGAAATGTTAAAGCTTTCAGAAAAAAATATATAGAATAAAAGCTTCAAATATTTTTGGACATTTTTTAGCTTTATATAACTATTGGAAACCTTCAAAAATTATTTTTGTTTGGTTACTTTTGAAGCTTTTACGTTTTTCGTCCAGATCTGAGTTTCATTTTAACAAATTTCAAGTTTTTTTGCTTCTAGTTTCGTCTAGATCTAGTGTTTATGTTGCATTCATGTAATGAAGTCTGTGATAGAAGTCAGCGATAGAAGACTTTCATAGAAGTCTGCGATATTTCCCTCCAATATTTCATGAAAATTTTAAATTTTCCTCCAATATTTCGTGAAAATTAAATTTCCCTCCGAATTTTTTTTTAAAAAACTCAAATTTCAGATTTTTTACAGCTATACATGTACTTTCGAATTGTATAAGACTAACAATCTTTCTTTTTTGTGTTTATAGTTTGCATATATCAAGGAGATGTGTGGAAAATAAGACAGTAGCTTCAGATGCAAAAACAAGCAAAGCAAGAAGATGCATAATTAACACATGACTTCCTTTGGGCAGTAAATGCAAGGATGAAGAGAGTTAGCTGAAGTTTAGGCTTTTGGATGATTTGATGATTTGATGTAAACTGTTCAAGCTCTCAGTTTTTACATGCTTTTTATATTGGATACAAGAGTTAAAATGTACAATTATGGTTCTCTCAATTAATGTGCTCTTAGTATTTGTATGTTTTAAGAAACAAGACAATCCTAAATTGAGATTCTCTTTTACCTTGCATTTTGCATAATTCAATGAATTTATCATTTGTGATATATAGCAAACTTCACAGAGATGGTTTCGAAAATGACCTAAACAATTTGGTCAATTGCAAAAGTGTACCCCCTTTTCTCTCTCTATACTTTGCCACAAATTTTCTCTCTTTCTCCTCATGATTTCAAGTTATTCACGAAACTGCCATTATATTTATTTAAGTTTTTTTTTGTTTCCAGCATAAACAAATACCAACTCATCCTTTGTGAACACACTTATTTACGAAAATGTCATATTCTTCAATTTTCTCAACCACCATGAACAACCAAAATTGTGACACTTAATGCTCAAATCCACATATTCCGTCGATGTAAATGCTCATTCTCTTACTCAAAACTTCATTTTCTTTCATTTCCTTTCCATTTCGATACCAAAAGCTCTCTAATTTTCGTTTCCTAAATATAAGATTTTAATCTTGGCCATTCCGGCCACCCAAAACGGGTGGCTTTCGTCGATATTAGGCTAAATCGAAGATCTGGGTGTGAAACGAAGCTAAATTTCGTGCTCAAACCTCAACTAGGTAAATTTTTCTTGAGTTTTTTCAAAAGTTGCAGCTTTTTCTCGAATGCAGACTGCTATAGAAGTCTGAAAGTCATTCAGACTTCTCTGGAAGTCTCCTAGTCAACGCATGAGTTAGTTTTGCAATTGACCGAATTTCGGGTTCCGTGCCACAGACTTCCAGAGAAGTCTGCGGAATTTTCTTTGAAAACAAAAAAAAAATCTCGCAGACTTCTCATGGAGTCTGAAAAAAAGTAGGTTACTTTTGCAATTGACTAAAAGTCAACCTTTTATAGCAGACTTCTCTGGAAGTCTGTTCATTCTCAGACTTCCCGGGAAGTCTACTCAATCGTTGACCTTTTAAAAGTAGACTGCCAGAGAAGTCTGTGGAGATCTGCGGAGGTTAGTTTTGCAATTGAATAAAATATCCAAACAGAGCCCGAAAGTTTAATTATACGGAGACTTCCCTGGCAGTCTGCAGAATTTACGCAGACTTCTCTGGAAGTCTGCAATATTTTACGCAGACTTCTATGGCAGTCTGAAACTTCCGCAGACTTCCCTGGAAGTCTGCGTGTTCTTGGGGAAAATTTTGGTCAACGCTTATTCCACAGACTTCTTTCTCAGACTGCCAGAGAAGTCTGCGTTGCAAATTTTGTCTTTAGTCAATTGCAAAACTGACCTCCGCAGACTTCCCTGGCAGTCTGAAAAGTCGGCACCGTTTTATGTCATTTTTTGTCGTCTAGCTACAGACTTCTCCCGAAGTCTGCTGCAATTTTCAGACTGCCAGAGAAGTCTGCTCTTAAAACGTTGACTTTTAGTCAATTGCAAAAATAACCTACTTTTTTCTCAGACTGCCAGAGAAGTCTACTTTTGATTATGTCATAATTATAGGATATAAACAAATCAAACTTATTAAGAAGCAGAAACAATGACTAAAACACGTGATTAATGGAAAAAATCAAAAAAATACTTTATAAATTTACTTTAAACGCATTTTTAAGAAAACATAAAATTTCAGACTGCCGAAGAACTCTACTCAGAAAAATCAGAGTAGACTTCTTTAGTAGTCTGAAAAATTTATCATCCTTCTTTGAGACCTAATTAGACATTTAGCTGATTTTGAATTTTTCCTTGTAAGTCCCAAAAACTCTATAATTTTCGATTGCTAATGTGTTATGTATACCTTTTCGATGAAGGAGGAAGATTTTTCTTTTTGCGTGATGGTTGTAAACTTGATGAACTCCAGCAGATGGTCTGTGAAGATTATAAGCTGGACAACTATACATTGGTGGAGCTCAGTTACCAATTACCAGATTCAATGCTGAAGCAAATGGGTCCAGCTACACCTCATATGCGCGTAACAAATGATAGACAAGTTCAGTCCTTAGTTGAGTTGGCTAAATCACATGTTCTTCCGCAGACTTCTCTGGCAGTCTGGGGCACGTGCCCAAACTTCTCTGGAAGTCTACAATAATCCTTTTACTAGTCAAGTAACTTTCAAGTTTATCATCCTTCTTCATCGATTGGTTCTAATAATCTGATACTTGTCTTCACTTTCTCATGAACATATTGAGAAGGATGAAAACATATTGATTGTTATTTCCGCAGACTTCTTGTGTAATCTGAAATGCAGACTTCGTTAGTAGTCTAAAATTGTTCATGTATGAGTTTGATATGTTTATGTATTATTAAGTTTTCAGCTCATTTGTGCATACTACTGGTGAATTTTTCCCTATATCACAAATAAATTCATTGAATTCTGCAAAATGCAAGGTAAAAGAGAATCTCAATTTAGGATTGTCTTGTGTCTTAAAACATACAAATACTAAGAGCACATTAATTGAGAGAACTATAATTGTACATTTAAACTCTTGTATCCAATATAAAAAGCTTGTAAAAACTGAGAGCTTGAACAGTTTACATCAAATCATCAAATATCCAAAAGCCTAAACTTCAGCTAACTCTCTTCATCCTTGCATTTACTGCCCAAAGGAAGTCATGTCTTAATTATGCATCTTCTTGCTTGCTTGTTTTTGCATCTGAAGCTACTGTCTTATTCTCCACACACCTCCTTGATATATGCAAACTATAAACACAAAGAAAAAGATTGTTAGTTTTATACAATTCTAAAGTATATGTATAGCTGTAAAAAATCTGAAATTTGAATTTTTTAATAAAAATTCGGAGGGAAATTTAATTTTCACGAAATATTGGAGGAAAATTTAAAATTTTCATGAAATATTGGAGGGAAATATCGCAGACTTCTCCAGAAGTCTTCTATCGCTGACTTCTATCACAGACTTCATTACATGAATGCAACATAAACACTAGATCTGGACGAAACTAGAAGCAAAAAAACTTGAAATTTGTTAAAATGAAACTCAGATCTGGACGAAAAACGTAAAAGCTTCGAAAGTAACCAAACAAAAATAATTTTTGAAGGTTTCCAATAGTTATATAAAGCTAAAAAATGTCCAAAAATATGTGAAGCTTTTATTCTATATATTTTTTTGCTGAAAGCTTTAACATTTCCCTTAAAATGAAACTCAAATCTTGACAAAAAGCTTCATTTTTTTATAAAACTCAGATCTGGAGAAAAGCTTCAAAAGTAACCAAGCAAAAATAATTTTTGAAGGTTTCCAATAGTTATATAAAGCTAAAAAAATGTCCAAAAATATGTGAAGCTTTTATTCTATATTTTTTTTTTTGCTGAAAGCTTTAACATTTCCCTTAAAATGAAACTCAAATCTTGACAAAAAGCTTCAGTTTTTTATAAAACTCAGATCTGGAGAAAACTTACATATTCAGAAAGAGATGAAGCTGATGGTGGTAGGATCTACAAAAAGAAGAAAACAAATGAGAAAGTGATGAAGGTGGTGAAATAAACATGGATGAGGAAGAAGAAGAAGACATACCAGAGGAAGAAGAAAGGAGAGAGGAGAGATGTTTCTTTTTTACCAATTTAGGGTTTAATTGTCGGCCAAAGGAGTAAATGCCCTTTATATAGTGGGTTAAATATTCTGGTTTGGTTTAAAATATTGGTTCGGACGCAGACTTCTGGAGAAGTTTCAAAACACTAAACTCAAGCAAATTTGAAATTTCAAAACAATATTGGAGGGAAATTTAATGTTTTCACGAAATATTGGAGGGTAATTTAAGATTTCAGTTTTTTTCTTAACACAAATTTTAAGTTAAAACATTATTTCAGTAATTTGAATTTCAGACTTCTCTTTCAGACTCTAGAAGTCTGAAATTTTAAATTTTCAAAAAGTATTGGAGGGAAATTTAATACTTTTGGAAGGAAATTTAATATTTTCATGAAAATTATGGAGGGAAATCTATGATTTCAGGCTTTTTCTTTTGAACACAAATTTTAAGCTAAATCATTATTTCAATAATTAGGATTTCAGACTTCTAGAGAAGTCTGAAATTTTAAAAAAAATTTAAAAAAATATTGGAGGAAAATTTAATATTTTTGGAGGGAAATTTATTATTTTGACGAAAATTATGGAGGGAAATTTAAGATTTAAATTTCAGACTTCTATTGAAGTCTCTAGCCACTATAGATAAGCAGACTTCCATATTGTTACAGACTTCATTACAGACTTCCATGGAAGTCTGCTGATTATTATCCTTAATTCAAATGTTTTTCATTAATTTGTCAAATCTCTAAATAAATTCTTCAATCTTACACTATAATCGTTTACTATACTTATAGATTGGCACTTATGTGAAAATTAAACATTGAAAACTCAAAAGATAAGAAACTCAAAATCTAACCCTAGATGTTTGGACATTATGCCCTAAAACCTATAGCAAACAACTCAAAACCCCAGACTCTAAACTCTCATCTATTAGAAGAATTGCCTATTTTATCTTTCTCTGTTTTGTTTTAATCAATTTTGCTAAAATTTTAATTTTCATGCATTATATTTTCTTTTATCTTCATTATCTATAGAAATAGGTATAACCAAATTATTTTTAAAAAATTTTATAATTTAAATTTAAGATATAATTAAAATGCAGACTTCTATAGAAGTCTGCATCATAAAACATAAGAAGGATTACATGTTTTATATTTTTTTGTTTAGTTTTAATCTGTTTTGTGAAATTTTAATTTTAATGAGTCATAATTATTTGTGTCTTCATTATGTATACAAATAGCTATAATCATATTATTTTTTGTTATTTTTATAATTTAAATTAAAGGTATAATTAACCTGCAGACTTCGCAGAGATTGAACCGTAAAAAGCCACCCGATTTTTTGTTTGGTCATTGAGTGCGAAATGGTAATTTCCTTAGCCCTGAGGTATACTTTTGCAAACAAACTCATCTTTTAGGTTAAAGTGAAAACAAACTCATCGTTTGGGTTATTTTTGGCTAACTGCCCAACTTCACAAGTAGTATGCACAAATGAGCTGAAAACTTAATAATACATAAACATATCAAACTCATACATGAACAATTTCGGACTACACAAGAAGTCTACGGAAATAACAATCAATATGTCTTCATCCTTCTCAATATGTTCATGAGAAAGTGAAGACAAGTATCAGATTATTAGAACCAATCGGTGAAGAAGGATGATAAACTCGGAAGTTACTTGACTAGTAAAAGGATCATTGTAGACTTCCAGAGAAGTCTGGGCACGTGCCCCAGACTGCCAGAGAAGTCTGCGGAAGAACATGTGATTTAGCCAACTCAACTAAGGACTGAACTTGTCTATCATTTGTTACGCGCATATGAGGTGTGGCTGGACCCATTTGCTTCAGCATTGAATCTGGTAATTGGTAACTGAGCTCCACCAATGTATAGTTGTCCAGCTTATAATCTTCACAGACCATCTGCTGGAGTTCATCAAGTTTACAACCATCACGCAAAAAGAGAAATCTTCCTCCTTCATCGAAAAGGTATACATAACACATTAGCAATCGAAAATTATAGAGTTTTTGGGACTTACAAGGAAAAATTCAAAATCAGCTAAATGTCTAATTAGGTCTCAAAAATGATTATCTCATAATTATAGGATAAGAACCAATAAGTGAAGAAGGATGATAAATTTTTCGGACTTCCAAAGAAGTCTACTATAATTTTTCAGAGTAGAGTTCTTTGGCAGTCTGCAGAAATGAGCTAAATGCCTAATTAACCAAGAAAATTGATTATGTCATAATTATAGGATATAAACATATCGAACTTATTAAGAAGCAGAAACAATTACTAAAACACGTGATTAACGGAAATAATAAAAAAAATGCTTCATAAATTTACTTTAAACGCATTTTTAAGAAAACATAAAATTTCAGACTGCCGAAGAAGTCTACTCAGAAAAATCAGAGTAGACTTCTTCGACAGTCTGAAATGCAGACTTCCCTGAAAATTGAGAAAATCGTTCACTTTAAAAGTAGACTTCTCTGGCAGTCTGAGAAAAAATAGGTTATTTTGCAATTGACCAAAGTCAAAATTTGCAACGCAGACTTCTCTGGCAGTCTGGGAAAGAAGTCTCTGGAATAAGCGTTGAGCAAAATTTGCCCCAAGAATACACAGACTTCCAGGGAAGTCTGCGGAAGTTTCAGACTGCCATAGAAGTCTGCGTAAAATACTGCAAACTTCCAGAGAAGTCTGCGTAAATTCTGCAGACTGCCAGGGAAGTCTCCTATAATTGGACTTTCAGACTCTATTTGGACATTTTATTCAATTGCAAAACTAACCTCCGCAGATCTCCGCAGACTTCTCTGGCAGTCTACTTTAAAAAGGTCAACGATTGAGTAGACTTCCAGGGAAGTCTGAGAATGTACAGACTTTCAGAGAAGTCTGCTATAAAAGGTTGACTTTTAGTCAATTGCAAAAGTAACCTACTTTTTTTTTAGACTCCATGAGAAGTCTGCGAGATTTTTTTTTTGTTTTCAAAGAAAATTCTGGAGACTTCTCTGGAAGTCTGCGGCACGGATCCCGAAATTCGGTCAATTGCAAAATTAACCCATGCGTTGACTATGAGACTTCCAGAGAAGTCTGATTGATTTCAGACTTCTATAGCAGTCTGCATTCGCGAAAAAGCTGCAACTTTTGAAAAAATCAAGAAAAATTTACCTAGTTGAGGTTTAAGCACGAATTTAGCTTCGTTTCATGCTCAGATCTTCGAGTTAGCCTGATATCGACCAAATCCACCCGTTTTGGGTGGCCGGAATGGCCAAGATTAAAATCTTATATTTGGAAAACGAAAATTAAAGAGTTTTTGTGATCGAAATGGAAAGGAAATGGAAGAAAATGAAGTTGTGAGTAAGAGAATGAGCATTTACATCGACAAAATAGATGGATTTGAACATTAAGTGTCCCAATTTTGGTTGTTCATGTTGGTTGA
Source organism: Isatis tinctoria (assembly GCA_010577795.1). NCBI lineage: Eukaryota > Viridiplantae > Streptophyta > Magnoliopsida > Brassicales > Brassicaceae > Isatis > Isatis tinctoria. The sequence continues at coordinate 106,363 of VHIU01000116.1, forward strand.
GAAAATTGAAGAAAATGACATTTTCGTAAATAAATGTGTTGACAAAGAATGGTTTGGTATTTGTTTATGCAGAAAACAAAAAACTTAAATAAACATAATAGCAGTTTCGTGAATAACTTGAAATCATGAGGAGAAAGAGAGAAAATTTGTGGCAAAGTATAGATACACATTTTTGCAATTGACCAAATTATTTAGGTCATTTTCTAAAAGCTCTTTATTTCATACGATTTTCATTTTTTTTTTATAGAAACCAAACGTAATGCCCAGTTGGTCAATTTTACAGTTTAGTTTTGGTTCGGTTGGTCAATTTTACAAAGAGACGTTAACGAAAAAGGTGACTTTAGTGAGTTATTGTGCAGAAAAGGTGACTTCTTGTGCATGCTGCACTTTCAGTGGTGGAATTTACGGTTTAAGCCCCCATAACCTTTTGAAAGGTTAACCAAAGTGTGTGGTTACTTTTTGAGTAGGTTACCTTTCTCTATATCTCTCTCTTTTTCTCTCTCGCTTTCTCTCTCGCTTTCTCTCTCTCTCTCTCCTTCCCTCCCCCTCTCTCTCTCTCTCTCTCTCTTTCTCTCTCTCTGTCTGTCGCACGGTTTCTTTCTCTAGCAAGCAGATCTGTATTTCAGATCTTGGGAAGAGATTGAAAAGAAGAAGATGATTTAATCGTGGACGAACATAAATCTGACCGCATATTTTATGTACAAACAAACATATGATTGAGATTAGTTTGGATCTGGAAATTTAATGGAATGGACGAATTGCAGGTTCGTGGACGTACACGACAGGGGAAGTGGGTATGGAACATGAATGAAATGAGCATGTCGAAACAATAATGGATTAAGATTGGCTTATGATATGTATACAGCCAAATACCTGTAAGTGTGGATGTGGATGTACGTAGGGTTTCACTGTGGAAGGATACTGTATGAAATGTGGGTGGTCGAACATTCGAACATCTGACGTTCAAGTGTGGCTGTACATTGTAAGATATATGTGTGGTTTTAACATTAAATATAAGACGTTATCGTGGACGAACATTGGATGTCTCTCTCGGTTAGCTTTGATGGTGCGTTTGAGGTGATTCTAAATGCGATGCGGTTGAGTGTGCAGTCCTGAACTCTATTTACGATGTGGTTGTCCATCGAGTTCAATAGTGTTGTACGGATCTGAAAGGTTCTTCTTCTTCTGCATCTTCCTTGACCATGCTTGAAAGCTTCTTCTTCTCTCTCTCTCTCTCTCTGTGATCTCTCTCTCTCTATCCCCGATCTCTCTCTCTCTCTCTCTCAAACCCTCTCTCTCTCTCTCAAACGCGCTCTCTCTCTCTCTCCCTGTGCTCTCTCTCTCATGAGTCAACTACGGTTAGTTTTAGGGTTAAACAAAAAGGAAGGGTGAGTTGTATTAGGGGTAAAAACGGGAAAGAAAGTCTAAAAGCAAGGCAAAAAATCACCATTAGCATGAAGGTGTGTTTTTGTGAAACAAGGAGTGTAAAAAGTATGCTGAGATGTAATTATCTCTTTTACAAAAACTGAATTGTGATTTGTCAGTCCAAATTAGCCGAAGAAATATTACTATTCGGTTGGTCAAGTTTCTCTACTGGGTCCCTGTCTCTACTAGTAGTAGTAATCTAAAAATCATCAGTCAAAAAGCCGAAGATAACAGTGAAGAGCCAAATCGCGTTTTGAATTTAACAATCGCCGGCGAAATATGCGATCGTTAGAAGAGCTATCTCCGATTGAAGACCTAGAAATCGAGAACGGCCTCACTCTCGTCCCACGCGTCAAGCTCTGTCTCACAATCCACCCTCTTGTCCCTTCCGTATCGAAGCCCATCGACGAATGGCAGCTCAAGCGATCCTTGGTTGATTTCCTCAAGAACTCAATCTCCCCCTCCGTGACGATTCCGGAAGAAGACATCGTGGTTCGGCGTCACAAGGACCTAAAGAAGCGGAAGCGCGAGGATCCAGTGGCGCATGGGTCGTTGTTCATCCGCGATTTAGGGTTTCTTGAAGGTAAGAAGAGAAGAAGAAGGACGATGGTAAGAATGAAGGAGAGAGAGATGTGAAGGGTTTGGAGAAGAAGTTTTTGGATTGGAGGAGAGTTTTGGTTGAGAAGATGAATGGTATTGAGCTCAATTTGGAAGGAGTGAAGTATAATCTCAGTGTTGTGCTTCCGGTTTCTGATGATTTCGAGAGGTTGAAGAAAGATTGGGAGGAATTTTACGCTTTTGGTAATCTGGGTTTCGTTGATTTTGAAGATTTTCACG